>PVIA01007166.1:0-85418 GCA_004024845.1 Tonatia bakeri | reverse complement strand
TCACCAATCATCAGAGAAATGCAAATTAAAACCACACACCCTGTTAGAACAGCTATAGTCAATAAGTCAACAAACAACAAGGGCTGGCGAGGATGTGGAGAAAGGGGAACCCTAGTGCACTGTTGATGAGAACGCAGGCTGGTACAGCCACCGTGGAAAGCAGTATGGAGATACTTCAAAAATTAAAAATGTTTTGACCCAGTGATTTCACTTCTGGGAATACACCTAAAGAAACCTGAAATGCTAATTTGAAAGAATTTTTGCATCTCTGTGTTCATTGTAGCAGCATTTAAAATAGCCAAGATTTTGAAGCCGCTTAAGTGTCCATCAGTAGATGAGTGGATTAAAAAAGCTGTGGCACATTTACAAAATGGAATACCACTTAGCCCTAAAAAAAATTAAAATCTTACCCTTTGTGACAGCATGGATGGACCTGGAGAACACATGCTCAGTGCAGTAAGGCAGTCAGAGAAGGAAGTGCCGTATGATCTCACTCATGTGAAATGTAATGAATAAAATAAACTGACAAACAAAGTAGAAACAGGGGCACAGACACATGGAACAGACTGACAGCTGTCAGAGGGGAGGTGTGTTGGAGGAATCGGTGAAAAAGTTGAACAGATTGAACAAGAACCCCCCAAATCTCATAGAAACAGTCAACAGTATGGTGACTACCAGAGGGAAAGCGGGGTTGGCGGAGGTAGGAGAGGGTAAAGGGAGGTAAATGGTGATGGAAGATTTGTCTTTGGGTGTTCAACACACAATACAGTATAGAGATGAATTGTAGACTTGTACACCTGAACCTATGTAATTTTATTAACCAGTATTACCCCCAGAAATTTAATAAAAAAATAAAATGACAACTGTTACAGTGCTTCAAAGGGCAGGGTCGTGGAGAGTGGACTTGCCCCGGAGGTCAGGGAGGGCTGCCCTGGAGGAGTGAGAAGGGCCTGGAATCTCAGGCAAGGGCCAGACTCACAATGTCAGGAAGGCCAGAGGGGGAGCAGACGCAAGAAGAGGAGCGAGCGGACACCTCTCACGAAGTGACCGGTGGGAAGGAGGAATGTGAGGCCTGATGGGAGAATAGGCCAGAGAGGTAATGGAGGGAGAGTCTGTACCTGGCTTCGGTGACTACGTAGGAAATTTTATCTTTACCGAAACCATTGGAGAGACCAGAAGAATCGCGGGAAAGGCACATAACAAAGCTGAGCATTCGAACTGATCTAAGTGTCTGGCTCAGGGCGCTGTGCACGCTGCTGGCGCCCCGCCCACCACAGCTCCCCAGTGCCCACGTTCTCAGACCGGCGTGGGGGTGGCGTTAACATCCACGTCTCGGGACTGACTGTGTGCCGGGCCGAGTGCTGAAAGGCTGTGTGCGTTCTCTCGCTGAACCTCACCAGCGACTCCTGCCGTAGCTGCTGTCGGGGTCGTCGTCGTTGTCACTGTTGTAACTGGGAAACAGCATTAATTACTACTAAATATTACTTCTTATTAGACATTGTGATATTTATTACTGTAATTACATGTACAGGGTATATAACATGTATAATGTACTATATAGTAAAGTTAAACAGTATATAATATTACATAACACTAAAATGTATTGTTAAATATTATTAATCACTACTATTAAATATTATCATTGAGGAATCAGCGGAGGTGGTTCCTTTCTCTTTGGCTGGTTTTCCTTGTGGCATAAAGCTGTCAGTGAAAAGATGCAGGCCCATAGGGTATAATTTCCCCGGCCCCATCTCTGGTCCTCAGAGTGATAGCCGAAAATGGTAACTGTCTTCTCTTTCACCTTGAAAGCCCTTACCAGAATGTGACGGAGTTCGATGGGCAAGATGCGTGTGGATCCAACAGCTGGACAGTTGTGGACATCGACCCGCCTGTGCGGTCCAATGACCCCAAGTCCCAGAGCCACCCCGGGTGGCTCATGCGGGGTCTCAAGCCCTGGACCCAGTATGCCATCTTTGTGAAGACCTTGGTCACCTTTTCTGATGAGCGTCGCACATACGGGGCCAAGAGCGACATCATCTATGTCCAGACGGATGCCACCAGTGAGTATGCTGTGCGGCTAGAGGGTTTGCGCAGGAACCAGGTGTGTTGCCTTTAACGGCCGGTGCGGCACCATGTTGTGAAATGCTTCTGCGTGTGGCTGTGCCTTCTGGAGGAGCTGGTGCTGAGGTTTACCATTTCAGAGGACAAGGCAGTAGCAACCAGCCACTGGAGGGGTATAAATATATTTCTTCTTCTGTTGTGGAAAATTTTCAAATACTCACAAAAGTAGAAAGAAAAATAAACCCCATGAACCATCTCTCAGCTTTAACAATCAACATTTCCCCATTTTTCCCCATTTTTCCCCATCCCCCAAACCCCATCCCCATCCCTGCACCACCTTTCCCATCCCTGGTTTTTTGGGTGTTGGGTTATTATGGAATAATTCAGTTGTATCTATACTTCTCCTGCAGTGGTGGTTCTCAGTTGGGGGTAATTCTACTCCCAGAGGACCTTTTGTGAGGTCTGGGGACAGTTGTGGTTGTGACTGTGCATTGAGTGAGGGGAGCCTTGGGCTGCTGCTCTGCATCCATAATGCCCAGGACAGCCCGCACACCAGCAGTACTGCTAGTGAGAAACCCTCTCCTGTATGGTAGAACCCGACCTTCATGAATCAGTCCCAGCTTTTTTGGCGAGTGCCCTCTCATCCTGTACCCTCCAGCAATACCAAAGGACGTAGAATTTCTGGAAACTTCCAGCTCCCAGGCGTTTGTACACAGTGTCCTGTGTGTCATTCCTCAGGACTCGCTCAGCCACCTCCATCCTCACGGGAAGGTTTTGTGCAGCCAGGTGAATGGCATCTAGCTGCCAAAATTTGCCCTGTGACTGGGTTCAGTTTGGGGTGTTAACCAGAAAATATGAGTTCATCTCTTCCCACGTCCTTTCCCCAGCATCTTTCTAGTGCCCCAGACAGAGCTTGGCCCGTGTTGGAGCTTGGTGAGCGGAGGGGCAGACGAATGCCCATGTGATCTGTGTGGTTTGTGGCAGGGATGGACTGTGATTCCATACCTACTGTCCTTTCTGGGCTGGTACTCGGCGTGCCTCCCGTTTTCTCGGATGCTGCATGTCACTGCAGCAAACACCTTTAGGTTTCTCTGACCTGTGTGTCCCTCACACCTGCCCTATGGCTTGCTCCCTCCTCTTAGGGGACCTGTTTTCTTTTTCCTCTCCAGATCCTTCCGTGCCCCTGGATCCCATCTCGGTTTCCAACTCCTCATCCCAGATCATCCTGAAGTGGAAGCCTCCCTCTGACCCCAACGGCAACATCACGCACTACCTGGTTTTCTGGGAGAGGCAGGCAGAGGACAGTGAGCTGTACGAGTTGGATTATTGCCTGAAAGGTGAGTGTGGGCAGATGTTCCACCTCCAGGGAAACATCTCTCCTTTCTGTGCCCCGGTGTGTGCCCGAGAGTAGACTTGCACACGCTCTTCTCCATCTCACACGGGAACACACATGCACGTTTCTAAACATGACAGTGTGAGCGCATGCTCTGAGGTCTCGTGTGGAAACCAGGTATTTTCCATGTCTTGGCATCATTTCTGTCTGGAATTTTCTCCTTCCCCCCACCCCTCCCCTCTTCCTCTCCCACCCTGCCTGCTGGGGATGTTGCTGTGTTCACCCACAGGAGCCTTCCTTGCTGGACTAGAAACAACCGAGTGTGCTGAGAGGTGCTTGGAGGAGTCAGGGAAGGACTTCAGCCCTCAATTTAGACCTTCAAGTTTTAAAGGAGTGACGATCTCTTTCCTCCTGTGCTTTCTGTTAGAAATTTATACTGATGGTGATTTTCTTCAGCCTTTCATTTTATTTACTTAATGGGTTTCCTTCTTTCTACACAAAAAAATGAAAAAATATTTGAAGCCTCAAACTAGTTTATATAAATTAGTTTAAGCTTACTTTTAAAATGTCCATGGCTGGTGTGGCTCAGTGGTTGAGTGCCAGCCTGCAAATCAAAGGGTCTCCAATTTAATTCCCAGTCAGGGCACATGCCTGGGTGCGGGCCAGGTCCCCAGTAGGGGGCGCTCGAGAGGCAACCACACATTGATGTTTCCCTCTCTCTCTTCCTTCCCCTCTCTAAAAAATAAAATCTTTAAAAAAAACTCCAGCAAACTGGAGAAACAGGTCATTTTTTTTTCTTTAGTTGTTTTTTGATTGTATTCATTTTTCTATAGATGGGTGGTTTTTTTTGTTATTTTTTTGAGTTAGTGATCTTTAGCCTTTGACCTTGGGGCTGCTGGAGAGGTGTGGCTGAGGCCAGGAGCTCCTAGTCGTCTCTGGGCTGGACCTCCAACCTGCTGTAGGGCTCTGGCCAAGTCACTGAGCTTGTCACCGGCTGCCTCCTTTTTGGGAGAAAGGGCAGAAGGCCAGGTGATCTCTGGTAGCTGTCCCAGCTGCAGGATAGTGGGCTATGTTTATTGTATGCCTGAGACCTCGTTCCCTGCCTTAGCTGAGGGCTGCAGGTGTGATTTATTTCCACAGACGCTTTATATAACTTGAGAGCAAGCCCAGTTGTGGCCTCAGCTGTGAACTGCTGGTCCCACATCAGAGACGGAGACTGTCAACTTTTCTTTGTTGTTTTTTTTTAACAGCAAAAACTTTTTAAAAAATTTTATTTAGTTAGTTTACTTTTTATTCTGGAATTCTAAATCTATCATTGCAATGTGACTGTTTAAACATGGCTTGATTTCTGATGATCCCAAAGTTTGAGTAATTAAAAAAGAAACCTTTTGAGGGTGGATGCTGTGTGACCCACAGGAGACCCCCAGAGGACTCAGATCCAGAGACAGTGAATAGAGGGCGGAGCAGGGGCTGGGGGAGGGGGAGGAGGTCAGTGTGTAACGGGGGACAGAGTTTCAGTTTGGGAGGGTGAGAAGGTCCTGCAGATGGAGGGTGGGGATGGCTGCACAATAACGTGAATGGACTTAATGCCACTGGACTGTGCGCTTAAAAATGAATAAGATGGTGAGTTTTATGTGAGGCGTATTTTACTATAATTTAAAAAACCCCAATGCACACACAACTCTGTAAACTTACTAACACTCAAAATAATTGAATATACTAATCATGACCAGTAGTGGCTTCTTATTAGTATCCAATATTAGTTTTTGTTTAGCTTTATTGAGGTCGCTTACAAATTAAAATGGTAAGATATTTGTAAATATTTATTTAATATTTGATATTAATTATTTGATATTTAACTTAAATATCATACAAATTAAAATTCTAAGATATCTAAAGCATACATTGTGATGATTTGACATATGTACGTGTACATTGTGAAAGAACCCCTCCCATCTACCATATTTTTAGGACTATTAGACGCACCTAGGTTTTAGAGGAGGAAAATAGAAAAAAAAATTTTGAAGCAAAAAATGTGGTAAAATATTTAATAACCTGTGACCCCGTTCCACTGCTGCCAGGGAGTGCATCTCATAGTCTGAAAAATAGGGTAGTTACTTAATATCCATCCATCACCGCACACATCCATCTTTTCTTGTTTGGTGAGAACATTTAGAGTACATGCTAACTCAGCATATTTAAATTATACAGTACAGTTTTATCAACTGTGTGGCTTTTTATTGTGATAAAATACATGTGACATAAAATTTATCATTTTAATCATTTTAAGTGTCAGTTCAGTGGCATTAAGGACATTTACACTGTTGTGCAGCCATCACCACCACCATCTCCAGAACCTTCTCGTCCTCCCAAACTGAAGCTCTGTCCCATTAAACACTAACTTCCCACCCCCTCCCCCAGCCTGTCTCCCACCATCTACTCTTTGTCTCTATTTGAGCGTCCTAGGGATGTCATTATGCTTTACAGTCACAGAATACCGTGGGACACCAAGTGTCATGAGTGGGTACCACAAAGGGTAACAGGTATCAGGAGCTACACTTGCACCTGATCAGAAGTCCCTTCTCTCCAGAAAATTGTCAGAACATGCCCCCTGCCCCCAACCCCCACCCTGCCATGAAGGAAACCTAAGTTTTGTGTATCCGTAAGACCGTGATTGGCTCTCAAACAGTTACCCAGCCAGGTTATTCCATGTCAACTAATAAGTATAAGAAGTACTTTTAAGAGTCCCTTGTAGCCCTGAAAGCTGTGTAAGTACTTGGGCTTCCAAGTAGATACTCACCATTTATAGAAAGATGCTTAGGGCTCATTGTCTAAGGGACCCATTCAAGGGGAGAGGAAGGCTGGAAGTGCCTTTGCTCAGCAGACACTAGTAGGCACCAGACAGCAAAGGCAGGTGGCAGGAAAGCAGACTCCAAAGGGCGGTCACGGACTTTGCCCCTGAGGAGTAGTATGCATTCTCGGGGCTGCACCAGAAGTGTGGCTGTGCAGTTTGATCTCAAGGGTCAAGACACAGCCAGCTGTGTCACTTAGCAGCTTTGTGTTTGCACGACTGCTACCTGGAGAGGTTGTTTTTGTTTTGTTAATTCCCTTTCCTAAGCTGATTCAAACAATTTGCCCCCTACCCCCAACTCTCCTCTCATGTCTTTAGTCCAGGGTCCCTCTGCTCAGCAGTGTGGGCTTTCCAGGCCAGAGACCCCTGGGTGAGGCCATCCTGCATGGTACAGGCCAACCAGCAGTGGCCGCAGCCTCTGCCCTTTGGAGGCCAGTGGTCCCATCTCCCCCAACACGTCCCAACTACCAGCATTACCTCCAGATCTTGCCCAGTGTCCAGTGGTGCAGAATCAGCCCCTGGCAAGAACCACTGCTCTGGTCTGACTTAGGAATTCCTGAAGGAGCTGTAAATTGTAGTATTTGTGCTTCACAGTTTGATGGCTCAGTGTGCTCATCGGGTCTCCGAGCCAAACCCCTTAGAAGTCCTGGTAGAATTCTGCTCTGTCTTCTGGCCTCCATAGCTATGTGGTTGATTGATTGGCTTGATTCATTCATTCCACTGTGACTTGTCTCCCCTGCTCTTTTCTAACCCTTCCTCCCACTGTTCTCTCCCACATCCTCTTTTTGCTTCATTGGATCCTTGGCGTCTTTCAACATGCCAAGAAGTTCCTACCTCAGGGCCTCTGCACATGCTCTGTGCTCTGTCTAAGTGGCCTGATGCCGCGATGTGTGCACGGCTCCTTCTTGTACTTCAGGCAGGACTGTTCAGCAGCCACTCTCTCTGAAACCTTATGATAAAAACACTCCCTTATCCTCTCCTTTGACCCTACCATTGGACTCATGGAAGATTGATTTATTAGTTCATTGTGTGTTCCCTATTCTTCTCAGCAGCACCCGTGCACTAGAAAGTTCCATGAGGGCAGGGGCAAACCTGGCTGTCCAACAAAATCCCCAGCCCCGTGGGGAGGGTGGTGTCTGGCAGTGCCTGGAACATGCCCCTTCTCGGTTGGCACTGTTTGGACTCTCCCGGCAAGGGCTTTTCACACAGTAGAACTCGAACCCAGACTCTGGCTCTGAGCTCTGTCCTGTGTGCCCAGCTGCTCTGAGCAGGTCCCCTTTGTTCTGCATGTGTGTGTTTCCGGAAGATTTGAGTCCATCTGCTCTGCCCTTCTGCAGGGCTGAAGCTGCCCTCGCGGACCTGGTCTCCACCGTTTGAGTCAGAGGGCTCGCAGAAGCACAACCAGAGCGAGGACGAGGAGTCTGCCGGGGAGTGCTGCTCCTGCCCGAAGACCGATGCTCAGATTCTGAAGGAGCTGGAGGAGTCCTCGTTCCGGAAGACATTTGAGGATTACCTGCACAATGTGGTTTTTGTCCCCAGGTCAGGGGCTTTCACTGATTTGGGGTTGGAGGTTGGGGGTCATGACCTAGGGAACAAAATGAAGCAGGGACCCAGGTAGTCCGTGCTGAGTCCCTTCCCTGCATGGAGGAAGAGAGCCCATGATTTCAGCAGGACCCTCACTGGGAAGACCATATATTCATCAAAGAGGGGGAGAGTTTAGAAAAGTTAACCTTTGCTTTCCAACTCTCCAGCATGGATACCTAGCCTCCGGTATCCATCCAAGTTCTTAGACAAACTTTGTAAGGTTACTAATGTCAGTCTTGAGAAACGGCCTAGGCTTGATTTGTCAGCAAGTCTCAAGCTGAGAGCATTCTCTCTTTTTAAAATCTATGTCAGCTTCTCATACTTCTGGAACTTTCTACAGCATCTTCACATCCAGAGACTTCTCCTATTTAGATATGTTGCATTTCCCATTAGTTCGTGGAGGGACTTCTAATGTACATTTGATCTACTGAGAGAGTTTGCAGTAAAAATGACTCTAGGCTCTTCAAGCATTTTCACTTGTACAAGCAAGTACCCTTAGGTAAAAGGCAAGTTTTGCAGGGCGGTGGTGAAGTGTGGAATCTCAGGTTCTTTCACCTGTCTCAGTGCCTATTTACTCATCTGTAAAATGAAGGTAATAATAATCCCTGTCCTTTAGGATTGTGAGATTCCATGAGTCATACCAGGAGTCCTGCCCTTGACACTTGGTGTTTGCAGCCAGATAGTTCTTGGTGGTGGGGCTGCCCCAGGCATTGTGGGCTGTGGAGCAATATCCCTGGCCTCCCTGCCTTGAGGCCTGCAGCACCTTCTGTGTCACTTAGGTTTGTTTATTTTTATCGTCGCCCACTAAAGCAGGTGCCACCTCCCTCACTCACTCAGGTCAAGCCTGTGTTTCTGAGTGGATGAGAACTTGCTCCCAGTTATCCCAGCAAGTATGTGATGTGGGCTTTGAATGGCCTTCTGCCTTTTCACCCTTAACCTCTCCTCTTCACCCTTAAAGACTTTAGCAGATGGCTACCCAGAAATGTGTGGCCATTTCCAAAGTGGATCGAAACCCCAAAAGGTTTACATTGGGATAAAACAAGATTCTAAAATGTGTCTCTTTGAACCTCCACCCTCACTTGTCATCCAACTATATTAGATGTTTCCTTAGATCCATCAACACGTACCCTCCTCCCTCCTCCCTCCCTCCCTCCCTTTACACAGCATGCATTGAGGCAGTTACCATTTTACTTGCTAAAAACAAAATGCTGCCGGACTTGGGGAAATGGCTGAGTTGGTTGTGATTATGGCTGAGTTTAAATGAAGTCAAGTTTGACATTCAAGGGGAACCCCAGGTGGCAGGTCCCTGGGAGTATTTTCTCTATGTTTTCTCCCTCTTGCTAAGTTCTCCACACCTGTGGAGGAAGATGTGGCTCAAGTGATGGGAAAAAGTGGTCCATGGTGAATGGCAGGGCGCTTTTACGTTGCTTGGACAGAAGGTGGCTTCCACGGTGTTAGAAGCAAGAGGTCTGTCTGAAGTTCTGTCTGTACTCAAAGTAGTTGGTTTTGTTTTCACAGAAAATCCTCTTCAGGGTCTGATGCCGAGGACAGTAGGTATGACTCACCTGTGGGACGTACGTGTGGCCCCTGGGGGCTGCTCAGCACAGGGCTGGTGGACCAGGAAGGGCAGAAAGCATGCTGTGCCCCTTTGAGACCCAGCGGCTTCTGTGGCTCAATGCACTTGAAGGGCAGCTCTGCCAGGACTGGGTGCTTCACAAATTCACGCCTTTACTGCCTTTACCACCTTCACCCTAAAGTGGGATTTGGGCTTGAACTCGGGAGAAAGTCTGCACTAACACTTCTCCTCAATGCCACATGTCTCCTCCCTGCGTTCACTCACTGACCACTGATCAGTGCCTGCCGTGGGCATGGAACTCTTCCTGAGCCCAGAGTCTAAACCATGTGTAACTGGTAGTAGGGAAGACTGGACTGGAAATAAAACATTTTTATTGGGGGTGAAAGTGTGGGACTCCAGGTGTGACCAGGTGTGCCATGTCACTGAGCTCCACTGCAGACAGTGTGCCATGCTGCCCCTTGAATGAACTTCATTTGTTCACTTCAGATGCAGCGTTGTCCTGGAGGCGAGGATGATGGGCAGGATGGAACTGGAGGGGTGGCGAGGTGGCGGAGCGAACTGTGGGTGCTTGGGAGGAATCGGAGGTGAGGCTGGAGAGGCAGACTGGGGCCAGGCAAAGGATTTTCAATTTTATTTTTACTGAGGTAATATTATATTATTTTCAGGTGTACAATGTAAAGACTCAATATTTGCACCTATTGCAAAATGATGATCACAAAAGTTCATAGTCACGAAAGCTCTTTTGATAAGGACTTCTAAGATCTACTCTCTTAGCAACTTTCAAATATGTACTACAGCATATTAACTGTGTCCCCACTGTGCACTGAGACCCCCAGGATGTACTTACTTTATAACTGGAAGTTGTACCTTTCGATCCACCTCATCCCCTTAGTTTGCCCTGGTAATTTTATTCTTTAAGCAGAATTTGTTTGTTTGTTTATACCTAGGCTTCGGTGTGGCCCTGATCTGCCCTCCAGTGGCCACTTGCGATATCATCTTGCAGAGAAGGGGTCTAGGAATTTGAGACCTTGGTCCACACCCGAGTTTCTTGATCTCAGCTCTGTTGACACTTGGGGCTAGATTGTTCTCATTTATGGGGACTGCCCTGGCCTCCCCTCACTTGATTCCAGCAGCACAACCTCTCCTGCATGCAGCGACAACCGAAAGTGTTTCCAGACAGGCCTCGTGCCCCCGGGTCTGGAATAGGACGCAGAGTACCCTGGGTGAGCGCAGAGGTCCAGTGCACAGGTGCAGGGCAATAAAACGCTGTGTTTGTGGACAGAGGAAGGACCAGGTGATGTTTGGTCGTGGGGGTCTTTTGTGACTGACTTGTGGTCTCCTTGGAGATAATCCTTGTGGCCTATACGTATTTTGCCTGTTTGATGAGATCATTTTATGTCTCGCTTGTTGAGGTGTCAATTCCACATCGGCGCCTTGGTAATTTTTTTTCATGGCCCACTGTGACTTATAGGGATGTTTGGATCTTGCTGATGCGGATATGTCTTTGGTATCCGTCTGAGAGTGTCACTGGTCTTTCCATGCAAACAGACCACAGTGAGAATCTTGATGAGTAAGCCTCGGAGCAGGGGCTGTTCTCTGGCCACATGCCTTCTGACTACAGGGCAATAAACACTGAAAGTTGACTTTAAACGTGTGAACAGAAAACTCTACTTCCTGGTAATTAAAAGCCAATTACTTATATATCTTTTCAGTCAAAGCAGAAATGGAAACTTTCATCAATGTCTGTTTGAAAAATAATGGAGATGCAAGTCACGTACCTTAACTTCTAGAATATCACAAAGCTGGGCTTTGAGGCAAATCAGTAGACTCACATGGTTTCTTGAGTTAAGAAAGAAATTAAAATGTAAAAATGTAAGTGTATCAGGGAGCAAGGGGAAAATCAATATAGCTAAACTTGTAAATAAAATCAAAGGGGAAAAATCACAAATAACTAGGAGTTACAAAGGTGACAAAACTAAGGTCGAAGGAAGATTTTAACACGTTGAATTCTCTTGTGCGATGCAATTTGAATACGCAGTTTCAGTGAGGTGGAAAATTTTAACTTGTTAGCTGATTCAAGAAGAAGTACAAAAAGCGCCCTGGCTGGCGTAGCTCAGTGGATTGAGCGCGGGCTGCGAACCAGGCATCGCAGGTTCGATTCCCAGTCAGGGCACATGCCTAGGTTGCAAGCCATGTCCTCCAGCAACCGCACATTGATGTTTCTCTCTCTCTCTCTCTCTCTCTCTCTCTCTCTCTCTCTCTCTCTCCCCCCCTCCCTCTACCTTCCCTCTCTAAAAATAAATAAATAAAATCTTTAAAAAAAAAAAGAAGTACAAAAATTAAATATTCTTATAACCCTGAAAAAAGACTAAGAAAAGATGTTAAGTTTCTTAAAAAAAAAAAAGACCCTTGTCCTGGAGAGTGTTACCGAGAAGTTCGTTCAGACTTGCAAAAGCAGTGTTTTCCTGTAATAATGGAAACTTTTCCAGAGCATAGACTCTACGGAAATTTACCGAGTTTTTGCTTTCTTTTTATGAAACTAAAATAATACCTCCCAGTAGAACCTGACAAAGATGGTGCGTTGAAAGAAAACCTCAGGACCAGCGCGCAGGCAGCGTTGGATGCCAGTGTCACGAGGAGAATAGGCGCCGACAGACACGCGTGCTGTGTGTCCCAGAGGGGCGAGGTCTGGAGACCCGAGAACGCGGTCTGACTCATCAGCGGCCCTGAAAGGAAAAGCGTGCGGTTCATTTGATAATGTTAAGAAATTCAAACGTAGAGAAAGGAAGGGCAAAGGCAACAAGATCAATATTACCTAGATGAAGCCAACAGCTGAGCTGACCCCCATCTTAAACTGTTCCTGTCAGAGTCAGGAGGACACCCATGCCGCGGTCACTGACCTGCCTCTGGGCACCCAGCTAGTGCGGTTAGACACAGAGCAGAAATTAGAATTTAAAAGAGTGGACTGTGGGAAATGAAATCATGGGTATTTGCAGACGCGCCATCACCAGGCTGGACGATGCCGCCCCCCAGCCGGCTGCCTGCTGGCCGCGCCGCTCCGCTGTATTCACAATGGAGCTTCAAGCCTCGCCCGACGGTTCCCATCGTGTCTGCGGCCGCACCGCGCTCCTGCTGCAGCGGCTTGAAAACCATCGAAGGTGGAGTGGTTGTCACAAAAGCCACTTGTCCCACAAAACCAAAATATTTACCCTCTAACACTTATGGTAAAAGTGTGCTGGCCTGGTTTCTGGTGTATTCCTTGAAAACCCAAGATCAACTGTGAAACTCTTAGCATGAGAGTTCGGAAAAGTAGGACAATATAAATAAACAAAAGGCCGTGGATATACTAGCAGTAATTAGTATGTAAAATGGGGAAAGATTGCTTTCATAATTGCCAGAAAACCTAAGTAACCCCACGTACAATTACCTGTGACAATTTTTATTTTAAATTATATTTTATTGTTTATGCTGTTACAATTTTCCCAACTTTCCCCGCTTAGGCCCTCTCTAGCCAGTTTACTGAGATAGAAAATGTTACAGATAAGTGGGAAAGGCTGTTTCAGGCCATTTAAAGAAAGCTCAGTGGCACACAGAACGAGGCACTCGGCGTGCTCCGTGAGGGCTGCGCCTCAGAGGACAGATGGCATAGCAGTGGAAAGAGGAAAGCAGTGGGACTTCTGGAAAGTAGAGTGAGGTGGGCAGTTCCCTGCAGAAGCACCGGGAAGCAGCAATAAAGGAAAGAAAAATTCCCACTTAGCAGTATAAAGAGATACAAATAAAGCAGTAGAGTGATGCTTGAAAAAGTATCTCTCAGGTCAAAAATCCGAAAAACAAAAGAAAAATAAAACCCCTGTAACCTCAGTCAGTGGTGCTGAAGTAGTTTCACGGGCCACTGGGAGGCAGCTAGGGGGCCTGAAAGTCAGGGTCAAGGTCAGATAGGAATTTAACTGAACATATTAAGAGGCAAGACCTAGAGATTCTCTTCTATGAATTTATGTTTAGGACCTAATAAGACAATCAGGCAATGATCCAAGCAATATTTATAATAGCAAGAAAGAATTGGAAAAAATGCTCTAACATTAAAACTACAGAAGGATGTCTGAATCCGTTGTGACTCGGGCATGAACTGGAGTAGCGTACGGCTCCCCAAGTTCTCTGCAACAGCATGTTACTTTCATAACAAGGAGGGAAATCCTCATTTCACACTGAAAAAAAAATGTAAATTGTGTCCTACCGAATATACTGTGTTTTCAGGAAGATACTTAATAAATGCTCCTAGTACAAGTGAACAAGGTATATTATACATTGTATTTTTGGGAAGAACATCACCCACAGGAAACAGCAGGCATTGGAAAGATGAGTCATTTGAATTTTCTTTATATATATGTATTTCTAAACTTTCAGGCTACTGGCATTTATTTTTCAATATAGCGTTTTAAGGGGGAAGAATGTGTCAGTTGCATGGCGTTTCTTTGGAGTTACCAGGACCAGCCTCTTTGGTGAGGTTCTTTTGCTCACAACTGAAGATGAGTCACTCAAATTTGCAGGCGCCTTGGCAGGTTGTAAGAATTGGAAGACACATTTCTCCTTTTTAAACTGATGGTCAGTAGCTCAGAGTGTTGGGCAAATGCCATTCGGCAGGGCTTCCTGAAAAGCTGGACCCTTACAGGCTTTCAGCATCTTATTTTTAACGCTGACCCTGGTTGGTCTGTTACTCTGCAAAATGGAAACCTGAATCACACCCACTGAAGGCAGGCTCCTTGTGTGTCAGGACAGTGGTCCTGGCATTCCCAGCCCTATCTGGGTGGGCCTCCCCATACTTTCGATGCTTCTAAGGACATCTTGAAAGCTGTTCTGGGTTGTAATTCCCGGCAATTCACATTTTAATTGGCCCGCTCCCTCGCATCCCAGGCTCCACAGTCTTTGCTGTAAGCCTGGCATTCTCCAGGAGCATGTACTTACAGGTGGTGCTTGTGTGTCCTGTTGTCGTGGCAGGCCATCAAGGAAACGCAGGGCCCTTGGTGATGAGGGCAACATGACGACGGCTGTGCCCACGGCTCCCGGTTTCCCCAATATCTCCTCTACCAGCGTGCCCACGAACTCGGAGGAGCACCGGCCCTTTGAGAAGGTGGTGAACAAAGAGTCACTGGTCATCTCTGGCCTGCGCCACTTCACTGGCTATCGCATTGAGCTGCAGGCTTGCAACCAAGATGCCCCCGAGGAAAGATGCAGCGTGGCAGCCTACGTCAGTGCCAGAACCATGCCTGAAGGTAGGTGGCACCTCACAGGGCCAGGCACCCATGCCAACTGAGCAGAAGCCCCCTCCCCACCTTAACTTCTTTGCTTGTTTATCACTTGCCATTTACTGTTAGTTTTCCCCAGCCTCATGGAGGTGCAGTTGACGTGTAATGTCGTGTAAGTTTCCCTAACACAGTGTGCAATGTGCTGATTCACCCCCTTGCACCTGCTGTCTGATCGCAGTGTGTCTGCCACCACGCTGGCAGTGGATGCCGCCATCAGATCACATTGTTACCGGTCTTCGGGTTGTTGTTGTTTTGTTTTGTTTTGTTTTTTCGTTTTTTGCAGTGAGAACATTTAAGTTCTACACTCTCAGTACACAGTACAATACTGTGAACTACAATCGTGCCACGCATCAGTCATATCACAACTGGGAGTTTCACGCTTGACTACCCTCTCCCTGTTTTCCCACCACCTAGCCTCTCGGATCCGCCAGTGTGCTTTCTGTATTCAGCTTTTCCGGATTCTGCGTGTGAGATCACACAGTGCTTGTCTCTCCGCGTGACTTATTTCATGTAGCATAGTGCTCTCAAGTTCCATCCATGGTGCCTATTTTATTTTCAGTTATACAGAGTTATACTAAAGTTATACTTCAGTTATACACTGGTCATACAGAGCTGGCATATAAACATGAAAAAATGCACACAAGCCATAAGAAAAAATAAAAATACATACATGTAGTGGGTTCTCCAGAGACACAGAACCAGTGGCATGTAAGATAGACGGATAGACATAGGTATGTGGAAAGTCCTGTGAGGTGAGTCTCACATGTTCATTCTCCAACAAGGGAAACGGGATATAGGAGACTTATGTAACCAACTCAAGCCGACTGTTGGTATGTGGTGGAGGTGGGATTCAATCCAAGGTCAAGTCCCCGCCTCTAACAACCACTGCACCTTACAGCCAAGGCAGATGACATTGTTGGCCCCGTGACCCATGAAATCGAGAGCAATGGTGTCCATTTGATGTGGCAGGAGCCCAAGCAGCCCAACGGTCTGATCGTGCTATATGAAGTGAGTTACAGGCGATACGGCGATGAGGTAAGACCCTTGACCCCTGGGTGTGAGCCCACACGGCTGTCGTTGGCACCTCCTCCCTTTCCTTAAATTCCAGCCCAAACATTTCTCTTGTTAGATGCTTCCCTGTTAGGACTCAAAGCCTTGATATGTAACTTTCCACGGAGGTGGGGCAGAAATGCCAGTCCACAAACTCTGTTCAGTAGGTTCTCATGTTGCTTTTCAGGTCTGCCCTACAAGTTGAATGATGGCTGCCTGCGTTTGTCCTTCCTGGCATGACAGCAGACTCATCTCAGTTTAGAGGGTTATATGAGTCTGGAAATACATAACTAAAAACTGTAATAAGTGACCTTTTGTTGGGTGCCTGTTTTTCCCACCAGACACTGTGCAGGGTGAGCGCTGAGATACACATGACAGGGGACCTAAGAACAGAAAGCAGCCAAGCCACCCTGAGGGCTCACTCTGTGCCCTGCACATGCTGAGGTCTTTACATACAGTGTCTTTTATTGTATTTAATCACACCTGAGATGTGATTAGAGGCTGTGTTATTGTTATGGACCACTAAGAAACAAAAAAAGATACTGCCACCCCTAACTGTGAGGTGGCGTTACCTCTAAGATGCGTTCCAATTCTAGAAATGTCAAAATGTGAAGATGATATGCCCCTTGGATCTGCTGGAGTGCAGTAAATGCTCAGAATAACTCAGTGAGCTTTGTACTGAGGCTTCTAGAATTTAAGTTGTGTCCAAAGCTGTAAGAATAGAGTCAGGACACAAACCCAAGTCTGTCCAGGGGCTGGCAGCAGTAAAGGGCCAGCTAGTAAATACGTTTGGCTTTGTGGCCAGTCTATTGCAGGTACCCAGCTCTGCCATCGTAACGTGAGAACCACCATACAGATGATGTATAAATGAATGAGTGTGATATGTGCCAATAAAACTTTATATTTTAATATATTTTATTGATTATGCTATTACAGTTGTCCCATTTTTTTCTCCCCTTTATTCCCCTCTTCCCTGCACCCCTCCCCCACCAGCATTCCCCACTCCCCTTAGTTGATATCCATGGGTCCTACATATAAACTCTTTGGCTTCTTCATTTTCTGTACTATTTTTAACCTCCCCCTGTCTATTTTCTACTTACCATCTATGCTTCTTATTCCCTGTACCTTTTCCCCCATTCTCTCCTCTCCCCCTCCCTGCTGCTAACTCTCCATGTGATCTCCATTTCTGTGATTCTGTTCCTGTTCCAAGTTGTTTCCTTAGTTTGTTTTTGTTTATGTTTATGTTTTTAGGTTCAGTAGTTAATAGTTGTGAGTTTGTTGTCATTTTACTGTTCATATTTTTTATCATCTTCTTTTTCTTAGATAAGTCCATTTAACATTTCAAATGATAAGAGCTTGGTGGTGATGAACTACTTTAACTTGACCTTATCTGGGAAACACTTGATCTGCCCTTCCATTCTAAATGGTAGCTTTGTTGGATAGAGTAATCTTGGATGTAGGTCCTTGCCTTTTGGTGACTTTGGATACTTCTTTCCAGCCCCTTCTTGCCTGCAAGGTTTCTTTTGAGAAATCAGCTGATAGTCTTATGGGAACTCCTTTGTAGATAAGTTTCTCTCCTTTTCTCTCACTGCTTTTAAGATTCTCTCCTCATCTTTAATCTTGGGTAATGTAATTATGATGTGCCTTGGTGTGTTCCTCTTTGAGTCCAACTTCTTTGGGACTCTCTGAGCTTCCTGGACTTCCTGGAAGTCTATTTCCTTAGGGAAGTTCTCCATTATTTGTTCAGATAAGTTTTCCATTTCTTGCTCTTCCTCTTCTCCTTCTGGCACCCCTGTGATTCTGATGTTGGAATGTGTCAAGTTGTCCTGGAGGTTCTTAAGCTTCTGCTCAGTTTTTTGAATCCTTGTTTCTTCATTCTGTTCTGGTTGAGTGTTTATTTCTTCCTTTTGCTCCAAATCGTCTATTTTAGTCCTGGTTTTCTTCACTGTTGGTTCTTTGTATATTTTTCTTTATTTCACTTTACATAGCCTTCACTTCTTCCTGTATTTTGCAAATATATTCAGTCATTTCTGTGAGCATCCTGATTACTGGTGTTTTTGACCCTGATAGGTTGGTTATCTCTTCATCACTTAGTTCTATTTTTGGAGCTTTGATCTCTTCTTTCATTTGGGCCATATTTTTTTTTTGTCTCAATGTGCCTGTTACATTCTAAGGGGCATAGCCTTAGGTATTTGCCAGGGCGGGGCAACCCATGTTGCTGCTTTCTGATGCTGTCGGAGGTGGAGTGGTCCGAGAGGGAGTAATGCCACTTGTGCATGCTTGGCTCTGGGCCCAATTTCAGTCACTTTCCCTACCACCCACAAGCAAATTGGGCCCTTCTAATGCTGATTCTCAGGTATGTGGGCTTGTGTACATTAAAGGACCCTGTGGGTCTCTCCAACGAACTCTCCTGTGAGGCTGGGAGTTTCTCCCACTACTGCAACCCCCAGAGATTTTTACAGTCAGAGGTTTTGAGGCTTTATTTGCCCAGTGCTGGAACCCTGGATTTTGTGGTCTGCCTGGCTCACCAGTTGTTCCTCCCAGTTTATCTGCAAGCAAATGTAGGACTACTTGATCCTCCAGCTGCTACCTCGCCCACCCAGTTGTCTAGCCACTGCCTTGCTGTGCGTCCTCTCTGCCTTGGCTGCCCGTCTTCGCCCCTCTTAGCAGTCTGGGTGAATGTCTTTTCTTTAACTCCTTGGTTGTTGGACTTCCATACAGTTCAATTTTTTGGCAGTTGTGGTTGTTTTTTGTTTTTAAATTGTTGTTGTCCTTCTTTTGCTTGTGGGAGGAGGCAAAGTGTATCTACTTACACCTCCATCTTTGTCAGAAGTCCCAATAAAACTTTATTTACAAAAATAAGCAGTGGGCCAGATTTAGCTTGTGGGCCATAGTTTGCCAGCACCTAAAACTGCCTGATTTCTTGGACCTTCAGTGATCCTGTAGCCAGGTGGGCATGGCATGGCTTCCCCAAGCCAGAAAGAACAGGTGGGCCTCCCACTGTTGACCCCTCCTGGGACAACCTCTACTCTTGGTGCCCCAATATTCAGCTTTGACAATGATTTAAAACAGAAATCATCAAACTCCAGGCCTGTGGTCAGAATCTGGCCTGAGGCGTGTTTTTATACAGCTGCAGAGGGTTGTAAAAAGAGATAAAGAAGAATGCTCAGTGTGAGTACAGTGGCCAAACCTAGCATCAGTGTAGGAGGGGCCTCTCAGGGTTGCAGACAGAGAGGCATGACTCACGGAGGGTTGTTGTTGCAAGACTTGTTAATATCTTAACCTCTGTATATTAATCCCATATGTCCCAAGGAAATAATTCAGAATGAGGGGGGGATAAAAACTTTACTAATAAGATTTTCATCAGCAGCAAAAAGTACACACATACAAGATATATGTCTGTTGGAAATGGATACATAGAAAGTGGTATATCCAAAAAACAGGTGGATGCACAGGTATTTATTTATTTATTTGTTTTAATTCTCACCTAAGGACATGCTTATTGATTTTTTTTAGAGAGAGGAAACAGCAGGAGAGAGAAAGGGAGGAAGAGACACCTTGATGTGAGAGAGAAACATTAATTGGTTGCTTCTTGTGCATGCCCTGACCAGGTCTGAATCTGCAACCCAGGTATGGCCCTGACCTGAAATTGAGCCCTTGACCTTTTGGTCCACGGGAGAATGCTCCAACCAACTGAGCCACACTGGCCAGGGTTAGATGTACAGCATTTTACAAGGGTGTTTGAGAAGACCTTTGGTCCATATAAGGTAGTAGTTGAGATTACAGGCTCTGGGCTTTAGATGCTTATATTCCACCAGCACTTCAGAAACCCTCCCACACTCATCAGACTAGCTTATGGCACAAGGAAAGCTTATTAACTCCCATAACTGAACAATTTAAGGAGTTCTGCCATGGCTGGATCCAGAATTCCTTTGGATCAGTTACATCTTAAGGGTCCTTGCAGTGAGCCGAACAGCTCCTGATTGTCCTTCTCTGGTTTCTGTGGTTCCAAGCCTCATATCCTCTCAGCACCAATGCTGCCAGAAGTGAGAGTCTGTGTCCTGGTATCCCATCCAGTCTGAGGTCAGGGGACATTCAGGCACCAATCCCATGGCCAGGGAGTGCTGTGCTGCAGATGGCCTCAAGCATGATGGGTTTTTCATAACGGCTTTATTGAGATACATTCACATGCTGTAAAATACATCCATTTAACATGTACAATTCAGTGGTTTTTAGTGCATTTACAGAATTGTGGAACCATCACCACAGTCGACTTCTAATATTTTTATCACCCCCAAAAGAAACCTCGTATTCACCATAGGCATCACCCCCTAATCGTCTTGTTCTTGGCCTCATCTGTCTTCACTTTCTGGCCATCATTCCTCCACTCTCTGTCTCTATGGATTTGCCTATTCTGGACAGGTCATGTGACTGGATCATGTAATGTGTGGCCTTTTGTCACTGCCTTCTTTCATAGTGTAATAGTTTCAAAGCTCATCCATATTGTAGCTTATATCAGTACTTATTCCTTTTTATGACTGAAGAATATTCCAATGTATGAATAGACCATGTTTTGTTTCTCCATTCATCCATTGATGGACCTTTTGGTTATTTCCATCTTGTGGCTGATAGGAATCATGCTGCTGTGAACATGTGCATACAAGTTTTTGTGTGGGCATACGTTCCCAGTTCTCGTGGGTGCATACCTAGGGGTGGAATTCCTGGGTCATATGGTAACTCTACATTTAACTTTAAAGGAAATGCTAAGCTCTCTCCTGAAGCAGCTGCACCATTTTATATTTCTTTTTTTTTAGTATTTTTAAAAATTAACTGATGTTCAGTTACAGTTGTCCTCATTTCCCCCCATTATTCCTCCCTGCACTGCACTCCCCCATCTTCCACATTCAGTTCCCTCCCACCCTGTTGTCCTTATCCATGCTTTCTTTATGCACACGTGTTCCTTGACTCTTCCTCTTCTTTCCCCAGTTTTCCCCCTCTCCCAGCCCCTCTGGTCACTGTCAGTTTGTTCTTTATTTCAGTGTCTCTGTTTCTATTTTGCTCGCACATTTGTTTTGTTGATTAGGTTCCACTTAGAGTGAGATTGTATGGCATTTGTCTTTCACCGCCTGCCTTATTTCACTTAGCATACTGCTCTCCAGTTCCATCCGTGCCACTGCAAATGGCAGGAGTTCTTTCTGCTGCATAGAATTCCATTGTGTAAATGTACCACAGTTTTTGATCCATTCATTTAGTGATGGGCATTTAGGCTGTTTCCAGCACTTGGCTATTGTAAATAATGCTGCTATGAACGTTCGGGTGCATAGGTTCTTCAGAATTGGTGATTCAGGATTCTTAGCATCTTCCCAGCAGTGGAATCACCAGGTCGAAAGGCCGTTCCATTTTTAGTTTTTTGAGGAAATTCCATACAGTTTTCCATAGGGGTTGCACCAGTCTGCATTCCCACTAACAGTGTACTAGGGTTCCATTTTCTCTATACCCTCGCCAGCACTTGTTTGTTGATTTGTTTATGATGGCCATTCTCATCAGTGTGGAGTTGTATCTCATTGTGGTTTTAATTTGCATCTCTCTAATGGCCAGTGATGCTGAGCATTCTTTCATATGTCTCTGGGCCCTGTGTGTCTTCCTTGGAGAAGTGTCTGTTAAGGTTCTTTGTTTGCCCTTTTTAAAATTGGATTGTTTGTCTTCCTGGTCTGGAGTTGCATGAGTTCTTTATATATTTTAGAAATCAAACCTTTGTCTGAGGTATCATTAGCAAATATATTTTCCCATATATGTTTCCCTTTTGATTTTGCTGGTGTTTTCTTTAGTCGTGCAGAAAGTTTTTATTTGATGTAGTCCCATTTGTTAATTCTTTCCTTTATATCCTTTGCTCTAGGGGACATGTCGGTGAAAGTATTGCTGTGTGGAATATCTGAAATTTTCCTGCCTGTGTTCTCCTCTAGGATGCTTATGGTGTCACAACTTACATTTCAGTCTTTTATTCATCTTGAGTTTACTTTTGTGTATGGTGTAAGTTGGTGGTCGAGTTTCATTTTTTTTACATGTGGCTGTCCAGATCTCCCAACACCATTTGTTAAAGAGGCTATTTCTATTCCATTTTATGTTCTTGTCCTTTTTGTCAATTATTAATTTACCATAGAGACAAGAGTTTATTTCTGGGCTCTCTATTCTGTTCCATTGATCCATGTGTCTATTCTCATGCCAGTACCAAGCTGTTTTGTTAACAGTGGCCTTGTAATATAGTTTGATGTCAGGTATTGTGATCCTTCCTACTTTGTTTTTCTTTCTCAAAATTGCTGCGGCTATTGGGATTGTTTATAGTTCCATATAAATTTTTGAAATGTTCTCTCTATACCTGTAAAATATGTCATTGGTATTTTAATAGGAATTGTGTTGAATCTATATGTTACTTTGAGTAGAATGGACATTTTGGTGATGTTAATTCTTCCAATCCATGAACATGGTACATGCTTTCATTTGTTTGTATCTTCCTTAGTTTCTCTCTTCAGTGTTGTCTAGTTTTCTGAGTGCAGGTTTTTTATTTCCTTGGTTAGGTGTATTCCTAGGTACTTTATTTTTCTTGTTGCTCTAGCAAATGGGATTTTTCCCCCTAAGTTTTGTTTCTGATATCTTGTTGTTAGTATACAAAAAATGCCTTTGATTTCTGGATGTTGACTTTGTATCCCATTGTTTAGTCATATTCACTTATTAGGTTGAATGGTCTTTGGTGGAATCTGTAGGGTTTTCTATGTACACTATCATGTTGTTTGCAAACAATGACAGTTTTACTTCCTCGTTTCCAATTTGGATGCCTTTTATTTCTCCTTCTTGTCTGATTGCTGTGGCTAGAACTTCCAATATTATGTTAAATAGCAGTGGTGAAAGCACACACCCTTGTCTTGTTCCTGATCTTAGTGTGAAAGCTTTTAGTTTTTGCCCATAAAGTATGACTTTGGCTGTAGGGTTCTCGTCTATGGCCTTTACTATGTTGAGGAATGCTCCCTCTACTTCCACTTTGCTGAGTGTTTATTTTTAAAGGGTGCTGAACCTTATCAAATGCTTTTTCTGCATCTCTTGATGTGATCATGTGGTTTGTCTTTCCTTTTGTTTATGTGATGTATTATGTTTATTGATTTGCAAATATTGTACCATCCTTGCATCCCTGGGATGAACCCACTTGAGCACGGTGTGTGACCTTTCTGATGTGCTGTGGGATGCAGTCCGCCCATAGTTTGTTGAGGGTTTTACATGTATGTTCATCAGCGATATTGGCCTGAAGTCTTCTTTCTTTGTTGTGTCTTCGTCTGGTTTGGGGATTAGGAAGACACTGGCCTCATAGAAAGAGTTTGGGGGTCTTCCCTCTTTTTGGATTTTTTTGAATAGTTGGAGAAAGATTGGAGTTCACTCTTTCTTAAATGTAAAATTCTCCTATGAAGCTATGTGGCCCAGGGCTTTGGTGTGCCAGGAGTTTTTTTATTACTGCTTCAAATTCACTTAGCTGTTATCAGTCTTCAGGCTTTCTACTTCTTCTTGGTTCAGTTTTGGAAGCTTATGTTTCTAGGAGTTGTTCATTTAATCCAGGTTTTCAAATTTCTTGGCATATAGTTGTTTGTGGTAATTTCTTACAGTACTGTGTATTTCTGTTGTATCAGTTGTAATTTTTCCTCTTTTGTTTCTGATCTTGTTTATTTGGGTCTTCTCTTTTTTTCTTGATGAGTCTTGATAAAGGCTTGTTGGTTTTGTTTATCTTTTCAAAGAATCAGCTCCTGGATTTATTGATCCTTTGAATTGTTCTTTTAGTTTCTCTGTTGTTTAATTCTGCTCTTGATATTATTTCCTTCCTTCTACTCGCTCTGGGCTTTCTTTGTTGTTGTTCTTCAGCTCTTGTAGCTGTCTGGTTAGGTTGCTTATTTGAAATACTTCTATCTTTTTTAGGTAGACTTGTAATGCTATGCACTTCCCTCTCAGGACTGCCTTCGCTGTGTCTCATAGATTTTGGACGGTTGTGTGTTCATTTTCATTTGTTTCCAGAAATTTTCTTATTTTTTCCTTGATCTCATTATTAACCCATTCATCATTTAATAGCATACTGTTCAGTATATATCAATTTGAATGTTTTTGCGTTTTAGCCTTACAGTTAGTTTCTAATTTCAGGCCCTTGTGGTCCAAGAAAATGCCTGATGTGATTTCAGTTTTCTTGAATTTGGTGAGGTTTGTTTTGTGTCCTATCATGTGGTCTATCTTTGAAAATGTTTCATGTGCATTTGAAAAGAATGTGTATTTTGCTTCTTTGTGATGAAAGGCTCAATATGTATCAGTTAGGTCCATTTGTTCTAGAGCATGGTTCAGAGCTTTGTATCCTTATTGACATTTTGTTTGGAAGATCTACCCATTGTTGACAGTGCTGTGTTAAAATCTCCTACCATAAGTGTGTTGCTGTCAATATCTTTCTTGAAGCCCTCCGAGATTTTCTTAATAATTTGGGTGCTCCTATGTTGGGTGTATATATACATTTACAATGTTTATGTCTTTTTGGTGGATTCTTCCCTTAAGTATTATGAAGCGTCTTTCTGTGTCTCTTTTTATGGCTTTTGTTTTGAAGTCTATTTTGTCTGATATGAGTGTTGCTACCCCAGCTTTTTTTTCCTGTCCATTTGCTTGGAATATTTTTTTTCAACCCTTCACTTTCATTCTGTGTGGGTCTTTGGTTCTGAGGTGGGTCTCTTGTAGGCAGTATATGTGCAGGTTATTGTGCGCCCCCTACTGGGGACCTGGCCTGCAATCCAGGCATGTGCCCTGACTGGGAATCGAACCCTTTGGTTTTAAGGCCAGCACTCAATCCACTGAGCCATACCAGCCAAGGCACACAATTCTTGCCAGCTTTTACAAAAACCTTTTGGTGTCTGTGGAGAAAGCTGTGTCAGGTTCTAGTTCAGGGGTATCAAACTCATTTTCACTGAGGGCCACATCAGCCTCGCAGTTGCCTTCAAAGGGCCGAATGTAATTTTAGGACTGTATAAATGTAACTACTCCTTAACTGTTAAGGAGTTGAAATTACATTCGGCCCTTTAAAGACAACAGCGAGGCTGATGTGGCCCCTGGTGAAATGAGTGTGATACCCCTGCTCTAGTTCCTTTCGTCACACTCCCTTCTCATCCACAGCCCAGGCATCAGGCGAGTGACTGAGGTTGGAGGGTGTGTGTCCCCTTTGTCCCGGAGAGCTGCTGCCTTTGGTTTCTATGTTTGCTTATTTGTCCCTTTCTGCTTAGTGACTCATCCTTCTTGGAAGAACCTTTGGACCGGAGCTCAGTCTGATCTGTTTTCTGGCTGCTCTTGTCACATGATGAACACAGGAGTCTTTGCATTTCTTTCTCTGCCCCTAAGACTCTCCAGGCCAGTTCTCTGCCTGCACTACGAGCCTGCAGTTGTGTTGGAAGGTTTTCACAATTTGGCCCTGAGCACATCACACCTTTCCTAATAAGCCCTGGGTTTACC
This sequence comes from Tonatia bakeri, assembly GCA_004024845.1. Taxonomy (NCBI): domain Eukaryota; kingdom Metazoa; phylum Chordata; class Mammalia; order Chiroptera; family Phyllostomidae; genus Tonatia; species Tonatia bakeri. The sequence goes on along the minus strand of PVIA01007166.1, from coordinate 60,144 downwards.
TCTATACGTGTGTTTATCGTTGGGGTTTGCATGCTTATCTTCTCTCTTTTATCAGAATGTAGGTAGGTCTCCAGTGTTTTAAGTGGCAGTAGAAGAAAGGTAACAAAGGGAAGGGAGGGAGGGAGGGGAATTTAAATTTATTCTTAAGACATTAAGCCCATGTATCCATTTGGTTTTAATGAGGTAGAGGCCAGCAGGTATAAGGTAAAGGCCAGATATGTGATTTGGGTGACGTGGGTCCCTTCTTTCCTGCCCTTCTGGGACTTCCTGGAGGCTGGGTGGAAACATCCCTCAGTAGTTGCAAGAAATTTTGGAGGCAGACAGTTTGGGGCTGAAGGGCTGGCCCTGCACTTACCACGTATCATTTCCCTGCCTCGGCCTCGTGTGTGCTCAAGTTCGTACAGCCCATGGGCTCAGAACTGCTTCTGCGTCTCTCAGCATGGTTGGGAAAATATGGGAAGAAGGAGAGCATTGCAGGTACAGGTCAGTGATGTGAAGTTCAGCGTTCCACCCCCACCATATCCGTCCGTGGAGGCATGGCCATGCCTGTTTGTTTACAGATGTTACAAATTGGATGTTGGTTTCTGACTGCTTTTGCTGCTTTTGACAGCAAGGTTGAGTTGGTGACAATGACCACCTGTCCTCTGGAAGCTGAAAATATTTACTGCCTAGCCCTTTATAGCAGAAGTTCAGTGACTCTGTCTGGAGACTCCCTTTACTCGCCTCTGAGGAGAGACTAAGCTGTGGGGCCTCAAGGGTTAAATGAGGTGACCCAGGCCAGATGGCCAGTTTTGGTCAAGGAAGACAGGTTATCACTGACCATGGGAACTCCTTGTGCATCATTTCTGAGCAGACCCCGTCTGTGACAGTCTCACCCAGGCCGCACACACCTGAGCACATGAAGCACAGTCCCCCACACCCCTCTCTCCTCCTGTCTTCCAGGAGCTGCACCAGTGCGTCTCCCGCAGGAATTTTGCTCTGGAGCGGGGCTGCAGGCTGCGTGGGCTGCTGCCGGGGAATTACAGCGTGCGAGTACGGGCCACCTCCCTGGCGGGCAACGGCTCCTGGACGGAAACCACCTATTTTTACGTGACAGATTATGGTGAGTCTGCATGGCAACTTGGACCAGCTGGGTCTGTGCTTGCTGCTGGGAACAACAGTACATTTCAGAGAATAGTAGGGGGAGGTTGGGGGCTGGGCCTGCTGAACCTGGACTTGACCTCTGGCTACGCCATTGACTGCTGTGTGACTGGGGTAAGGTGCTTGCCCTCTCTGAGCGTGTACTTCCTCATCTGTCTATGGGGGTAATAGTGGGACCACCTCTGGAGGTGAATGACATCATGAAGGTCATGTGGCCTGGAACAGGACAAGACTGATAAGCACATCAGCCCCTTTGAACTGGTGTTTCCATCTCTGTTATTAGATGGGCCATGTCCTCCCATGGAGGGTGCTCTCGATGTTCACGCCATGAGTGCCACCCCTGGGCCAACTGGACACACTGCACAGCAGGGTGGGGAGAGGTAACAAGGCAGAGCTGGTCAGGGAGTGGTTCCTGGAGCCAGTGCCCAGCTGGCCGAGACCTGAAGAATGTACAAGCCAGGGCAGAAGAGGACGTTTAGTCTGGCACGTGGTGGGAGCCCAGACTCTGGAATGAGAAACAGACAGACAGCTTGGACGGAGGGAAGGGGGAAGAGCAGGGCTTGGTGGGGAGGGATGAGGTGTGGCTTCTGCTTGGCTGGCTGGATGCCCAGAGACCTGGCACAATGGGAGTGTGCAAAGTGGGGTGATGGTTGTCGGGTAGCTCTGCTCAGGGTCAGGACTAGGATGAGAGTTTTCACCCCAGCTGGGTGTCCTGCGCCATGCTTTCAACACTGCCCACTGGGGTCACCACAGAACCCACCAGGGTGAGAGTGCAGCTGCCGATGAGATGGCTCTCACGGAGATGCCAGGTGCAAGTGTGGGGGTTTTCCAGGCCACCTGCACTTCTGGCCAACTGGCTACAAATTTGGGGATTCCCGTGATCCTTTCTGGTATGTCATTTCTATTAGATCATTTGCTAGAATGGCCCACAGAACTTAGGAAAGTGCTATGCTCACAAAGACAGTTTTACTTAAAGAGTGTAGGGTATGTCAGGACCATTCCAGTGAAGAGACACACAGAACAAGGGCCAGGAGGCCTCTGGGCATGGGGTTGCCCTTCCCTGCCCGTCGACAAGTGCACCTCGTGCCGTCCTCTCAGTGCATAGATGTGTTCATCCTCTCGGCTTTGCCATCCAGAGTCTTTACTGGGGTTTTACTACCTAGGTGTGATTGATCCAATCAATGGCCAGATGACTGAACTGAATCTTGAGCCCTGATCCCCTTTCTGGAGGTCAGGCTGGCTGGAAACACCCCTGACACAGGCCCCCCGATCACATGCTTGCTCTTCTGGTGACCAGCCCCCTCCTGAGTCGCCTCACCTCCTGACGTGAACTCAGGTGTCTTCCAAGAGGCTCATCAATCACAAAGACCTACTACTCAGGATATTTAAGATTGGAGTCTCTCTCTAAGAAGCAGGGACACCATGGATGAAATTCAAAGAAAATACTCTCAGAGTGGGAAAGGTGTTTATAGCACATGGACAAAAAGTTAACACCCTGAACACAAAAGGAAGGTACAGCTGACTCCTGAACTGCACAGGTCTGTGTGTGCTCTAAAAAATAGAGCAACGTGTTTTCTCTTCCTCATGATTTTCTTATTAACGTTTTCTTTTCTCTAGCTCACTTTATTATAAGAACACAGTATATGATACATAGAGCACACAAAGTATAGGCTATCAGCAGTTGAGTTTTGGGGGAGTCAAAAGTCAAATGCCTATTTTCAGCTGTGGAGGGGGCCGGAGCCCCTGACCCCTGTGTTGTTCGAGGGTCACTTATCTATCACATGTGTACAAGGTAAATATCCTAGCATTAAAGACAGGCAAGGAGTGTAGAAAGCCCGTGCAAAAGTAAATAGTAAACGTAAGCGTAAAGGAAAAAATGTCCAACCTCACGTAAAACCACACTAAAAAGGAAACATGAAAATTAGAACAAGTTGTAACTTTCAACTTATCAAACTGGCAAAGGTTTTGTTGGTTTCTTTTTTACAATTACAGTGTTTAGTGCTGTCCAAGAGTTCAGACACTTGGAATTTTTTTTTTTTTATGGTTAGCCAGTGCTAAAATGTAGTACTTAAATAATGTGCATTAGAAATTTTATCAGTGATCTTACTGTCTGAGCCAACAATTCTTGTTCTAGAAATGTATCCTAAGGAAAAAATCAGACATGTTTTAAAAAGATACATGTTCGAGGAAATCCAGCACAGCGCCACTCACAATAGCCAAAAGCCTGGGGAGTTCAGTGTCGCACTTCAGAGGACTGGCGGCACTGACACAGCGCCAGGCAAGGGGCACAGACCCTCCTGCACTGTCAGAAATCCTGGTGTAACTTTCACCTCCTCAAGAACTCAACTAAGAGCCTGCTGTGGACAGGAAGTCTTACCGATAACATAAACAGTCGGCAAACACATTTCGTATGTTCTACGTATTATATACTGTATTCTCACAATAAAGTAAGCTAGAAAAAAAGAAAGTATTGAGAAAATACATTTACAGTACTGTGTATTTATTGGAAACAATCTATGTATAAGAGGACCCATGCAGTTCAAACCTGCATTATTCAAAGGTCCACTATCCTTTTTAAAGAAATTCTTTGTCGTATAACAAGGAGGGAAGCAAGGTGCCAGGATGCAGAACTGAAAAAGCTTCTGCTCTCCGCCAGGGGCTGCCCCGACCCTTGCATGACCTGGAGCAAGAGCTGCTTTCGGATTTTGCACCCGGAGACCTCCCTTGTCAGCGTAGTTTTGACTGCCACTGGAAGCTGAGGAGTGAGCAGGACTGTAGAATCTGGGAAGCAGAGATGGGGGTGCGTCGTGCTGACTTCTAACCATTTGGTCGCCTCCAGGTTTCCCGCTCTTTAGGGAAAAGGGAGGGGAGGAGGGACGTTTAAGCACCTGTACACACAGCTGCACGTGACTACACCCTTTCTACTTCCCACTCACATTTGATCACTAAACATTTGTGGAGACCTTCAGCCAGCCAGGAGTCACTGGAGATGGCTCTGATGGTTTGCTTTTCATTGGGAAGGTACAGGAGGACGAGACATCTCAGGCTAAACCTGGTCACCAAAGGCAGTGTGGGGCATTGGTCGGAGCTTACTCTGACGGCCTGGGTCAGACACATGCTGCTCTGTGGGTCAGTTCTGAGACTGTGAGCAGGACCTCTCCCTTCCCTGCCCTTCCATTTCCTAGCCTGCTAACTGGTATTAGTTGGAGTACCTTCCGCCTTGGCTTATGGGACAGTTGAATAAGATTGCCACACAAAGCACTTCGAACAGAGCCTGCTTCTTAGTGAGTATTGAGTAAACTACTATTATTAAAAGGCCCAGACGACCAGATTCCTTCTCTGGTTTTTCCAAAACCATTTTCTACCTCGGCTTGGAAGAGTTTGGAGACATGGGCATTTTAACAATCTTAGACAACTCGGCCTTGTATGTGAATTTAAAAAATAAAGGCCGAGTAACGTTTCTTCAGCTATGTAGTCAGACGGGTTCTTTGGGGGACATGCACTTTGTTTTGCCTGGTGTTCTTCCAAGGTTCATGGGCCAGCCATCCAGTGGGGAGGGGCAGGACCTTCTAGCACACACAGGGCACTTCCTGGTGGATTTGTCACCCGTCAGAGCTGCTGTTCCGAATCAAGGCAGGCTATTTAATTTGCAGGGCTCAGAACAAAATGAAAATTCAGGGCCCTTGTTTTAAAATTAAGACTTTCCAGATAGTGACTGTGGAATAGTAAACCCAAAGCACAGCCCTCCTGAGTGTGGAGCCGTGGGCAGCAGCCTGGGTGGCATGGCTATGAAGCTGGCCCTGGGTGGGAAGAGAGGGCTGGGCAGCAGGCAGTGGGGTGGGGTCAGGGTGTGCTTCCAGAATAGTGACCTCTGAGCCTGCTGCCCAGCCCCAAGGAGCCAAATCGTGTTTCAGGACTGCTGGGAAATAGGTTCTAGGAGACCAGCAGAGAACCTCAGGGACAAAAGATGGGAGAAAAGTGTGTGTGGCCCACCTTTATCTTTGTAGATGCGGCTTGTGATATGAACACATTTTGATACAAAACATGTGTTTTCTTTTTGTATTTCAGTAGTCCCCTCACCAGATATTGCAAAAATTATCATCGGCCCCCTCATCTTTGTCTTCCTCTTCAGCGTTGTGATTGGGAGTATTTACCTGTTCCTGAGAAAGAGGTTAGTGTGGCGGTGGATGGCTAACAACTGGCTCTGCAGGAAAATTAAGCCCTGGAGAGACACATGGGCGCAGACACAGCTGCATCTACGCAGCATGCGCTTTCCACCTATGGTCGTAAGGCAGTGTGCCGTCCAGCTTACTGTGATTTTCCTCACCAAGTGCTTCCGTCAGTTCTTCCCCTGAACCTTTGTGTCCGTAGCCAGCCTACAGTTGCTGACAGACACATGTTCGTTTTGCTTATGTTGAAGAGTAGACCAGAAATGAAGAGAGACATACATGTTCATCAGTCACAGGAGTGGCTTCGTGGAATCAGCTGTCTAGTAATCCTTAAATACTTAATATGTTCCCAGTGTTTTGTGCCATTTGCAACATCGTGGCTACAGATGATATGTTTAAGTTTATTCTGCATTATTAATACATTTTTCTGTCAGTTTGTCAAACCCAGACAAACAACAGAACAAGAAGTCCAGTCTTAGTTTGTAGTGTTTGCCTACTTCCATGGTGTGAATACTCCCACCACGATCATTTCCAAGCTACAGACGTGATGCCCCTGAGTGCAGAGCTGGGAGGGATGTGCAGTGGCCCTGACGCGTGGCGTCACGGCCAAATGTGTGTGGCGCCGTGGGAAGTGCGGCAGTGCGGGCAGCCTTCAGAGCACTGAATGGTGTGAGGCATAGTATGATAGCAAGGGTCTGGTGAATTTTGAGTGGTGTCATCTTTGCTTTTAATGTAATTTATTTAATTTTAAGCCTGTCTATTTTATTTTTGAATGATGGTTTATTTAAAAACTGGCTTTCAAGTTTCCCAAAATTTAACAGTTGTTTCTCGTGAACTGGGACAAGATGGCCCCAGAACCGCACTGGGATGTGGGTGCTGCTGTGGGTGCTGCTTTGAGGTGCTGCTTACACTGGGGAGGCCTGCAGGGACCTGTGAAGGTGTGGGGGAACCTCAGCTGGAATGCCTCCATTTCTCTTTTCCAGGCAGCCAGATGGGCCTCTGGGACCGCTGTATGCTTCTTCAAACCCTGAGTACCTCAGTGCCAGTGATGGTGAGTGCCATCCTCTTACCTATGGGTATCCAGAATCCTACTGTCTGGTTTCCTTTGCCACTATTGTCAAGTGAAAGTCAAGGGTTGACACCCCAAGAGGCTGAGACCAGCCCTCTTGTTCACTGGAGCTGAAGACCTGCCCCTTGCTTCACAACCCCTCATAGGGAGCAGCCATAGACACCTGCTGATGGCACCTGTGTGGGTTAGCTGGTCCAGCTGGTGCAGGACCGGTGGGCTGGACTGGGCTGGGCTGGGAGGCCAAGAACCTGGTGCCTCAGCAGTGGGAGTGTGGACCTTGAACCCTGTGCCAGACAGAGCGCTGAGGGTCAGAGCTAGAAAGCTGTGTCTGAACTTGGTTCCCAAGCCAGGAGGTGTGAATTGGAAACCAAAATGGAAGAATGTGGATCAGTGAGCAAGATGAGAAGCAGGGACAAGATCGGGCCACCGGTGGGAGGCAGTGTGGGTGCTAGGGATACACCTGCTGTCGGTGGCTGCTGAGAATGCATGTGATGCCGGGGACAGGAGCATTGATCTGACAGCCATATTTCCCTTGGTCACACCAAAGGACTGGCTGCCTTCCCAGGGGAAGGTGTCTGTTGCATTGCAAGTTTCTAAACTGCTTCATGCAGCAAAAATTAAAAAATTACTTTCCAAGGCATGTGTACCATTGCCTGGCAGGATGCTGGCTGGGGATACAGGGGTGGGTGGTGTTTTTAAGGGTACCCCCTATCTGTGTTAATCGGGTCTGATAAGACATGCAGGCATGGAAGTGACTGTCATGAAGGAAGATGTTTTTACTCATAGTCCCCGAGAAATAGGAGGCACATACCCCCACCAGGGCCGTCAGGAGGCAGAGGGAGGGGAAACCTGGGCCAGCATGGTTTTCACAGGGAGGAAAGGGTGAGGCAGGGTGGGTGGGATCATGACTGGCTTGTGTGGATCATTTCGGCCTCTCTGGGGTACCCAGTCTGGGTTGGAAATCCTGATTCGAGGGTCTTGAGGGCTGGGAAGGCCTGAGCTAAGGCATACACCCAGGAAAAGATCCGAGCTCAGGGCCGTGGCAGGCAGGGTGCCTCTGTTAGGCATCTGTGAGTTCTTTGGGGTCAGAGCTTTTGTGGATTCAGCGTCCTTGCGTGAGCTTTTGGTACCTGTATGATTGGCTTTGGCTGTGGTAACCATGTAGTACACACTAGGTGGGTAGAAAGCAGTCTCATTTTCTCACAGTTCTAGACAGTGAGGTTTTGTGGCCGGAGTGATAGCGAGGCCGTCTTCTCCCTCCACACATGGTCGTCCCTCTGTGTGTCATTGTCCTAGTTTTCTCTTCTTATAAGGATACTATTCATGTTTACTTAAGGCCCACCCTAACTAATGACCTCATTTTACCTTGATTTTCTCTTTAAAGACATTTTTTTCCGATACAGTCACATTCTGGGGTCCCAGGTCAGGGCTTCCACAGACTTTGGGGAGGGACCACTTCAGCTCATCACAGTGGCCACACAGGGAAGGCAGGAAGCGTCTGGACTTTTATGAGGCCTTCGTGCATGTGTCAGTGTTTACTTGCTGTGTAAAAAACCACCCCAAACAGTGGCATAAAACCACCAACTCATTAGCTCCCAGCTGGGTGGGTCTGCCCCCAGGGCTGTGCTTGGCTGGGCAGTTCTCCTGGTCTCGCTGATGTGGCTGCCCCTGCCTGGGGGTCAGTGGATGTGAGGTGGTCCTGGACGGTGTTTCACAGGCCAGGTGGTCCCTCAGCCCCTCGGTACCAGCCTTAGTTGGGAAGTGGCACCATTGGACTGTGCATCTCTGAATCACACAGATAGGATGGGGATGCAGGCTCAGTGGGCACTTACTGGAGGACCCTGGACTGGTGTGGCCCCTTTCTGAGCCTTTGCCATCCCCTCTGTGATAGCACGGACCCACACTTGTCCTATTCTTGGCGGTGTGCCTGGGGTCCTGGACCACAGGAGTCAATGAGCATTTGTGGGGTCAGAGGTGGCTGGGGGACCCCGCGGGATACTGTGTAGATAAGTGAGGAGTAGTGTTCCCATGTTCTGTGTATGTGCCGGACGAATGGGAGGTGCCTCGGGAGAAGATCACCCTCCTACGGGAGCTGGGGCAGGGCTCCTTCGGCATGGTGTACGAGGGCAACGCCAAGGACATCATCAAGGGCGAGGCAGAGACCCGAGTGGCGGTGAAGACAGTCAACGAGTCAGCCAGCCTGCGGGAGCGGATTGAGTTTCTCAACGAGGCCTCGGTCATGAAAGGCTTCACCTGCCATCACGTGGTGAGTCCGGAGTTTGCCTTGGGAGCAAAGTCTGCTTTTGTTAACCGGAGCTGAGGCTCAGGCTACAATAAACAAGGAGATGCACTTATTTGAGGAAAAAGTTGAAACCTGAGAGACCCTGATTCAGATAGCAACTACACTGTCTGCAGAGAGAACAAAGAAAGGCAGGGTTTGCAGAGGAAACACCCTCCGAGTGTCATTTTTCCTGTAGATGAAGGGTGCTTGCCGGCTGGGTTGCCTGGGCTTGGTTAGTTGCAGTAAGCAGAGGAGGGCGTGAAAACTACAAGCAGATTGGTCAAGTCCCTGTGTTGTTCCAGGATGTTACAGCTCAGCTTGAGCTGAGTTTAGCAGCATGTTAGCAACTTAGTAGCAGCTCTGAGAGCCGAGGCTCTGTCTTGCAGAGGCCCTCCTTCCCTAAGAGCCTCCTTTCAAGTGACTCTTTTAGCAATGCTTGTTGCTATTACTTTTTCCCCATTATTGCTTCCCCATCAGTTCCCTGGTCTTGTTCTGCCCCATGAGGAAGGTGGGTGTGGGCCCCCCCCCCCCGCCCCACCCAGCCCCTACCCTGCTAAGCATCCTAAAAGTGGGAGGAGGGTCTTCCTTCTCCAGTCCTACCTCACCTGGAGCCAAACTTTTTTGCCCCAGTGCTTTCTGGAGTCTTCCATCTCATCCTCCTCTCAGCTTTTTAACCCTTAAACACACAGTGGTGCCCTCAGCCTGCACCCCCTAAGACAGCACACACTCTCCCTGGCCCCCTGCTTCCCTCACCTGATTTCTCCTTGAACCTTGTGTCCCTTCACCTTTGCCCCGTGTGTGTGAGCAGGGTACTTGTTCTGTGCTGAGCTCTGTTCTCATCTCTGCGATGTAGTAGCTTTCTGGAGCTTTCAACACAGCGGGTGGAGACAAACTGAAAACCCAACAGGTTCCTGGCTAGGAGATGCTGCTATGGTACATGAGAGAGGAGAGCAGGGTTGCAGGGTTGGGAATTCAGGAGTGGGGAAAGTATGTTTGAACAAAGACTGAAAGAGTGTAGGGACAGCGTGTGGGCATGTACGGGGACAAAGAGTCAGGCCCAGGGAACAGCTACTGCGTAGGCCTGAAGGTGGGGGGGTGTGCTCAGAGACATCAAGGAATATCCCATGATTTGCCTTAGAATGTTTCAATGTGCAGGCAGCCCTGTGTGTGCCCCTACCCACCAGACTGTGAGTCCTGAATTCTCCCTCCTTGCTCTCCCACCCCTCGGTGGCGGCCCGGGCATGTGAGACGAACAGGCCGGGGTTCACCACACACCACCCAAGAGCAGGGTCCTGTGTGTGACTAGAAAAGGAGACCTTGGCGAGGTGAAATCTTCCCATGTGCCCTCATCCAAGACTCCCACCCACCCCACATCTGTGCTCTCCAGGTCCGCCTCCTGGGCGTGGTATCCAAGGGCCAGCCGACGCTGGTGGTGATGGAGTTGATGGCTCATGGAGACCTGAAGAGCTACCTCCGTTCCCTGCGGCCTGAGGCTGAGGTGAGCTGTGCGGGTGCCCCACAGGACACTCCCTCCTGGCCGCATGCCCCAGTGGTGCTGAACATGACCTCTTGTTTTGACTGTAGAATAATCCCGGCCGCCCTCCCCCCACCCTGCATGAGATGATTCAGATGGCAGCTGAGATTGCAGACGGGATGGCCTACCTGAATGCGAAGAAGTTTGTGCACCGGGACCTTGCAGCTCGAAACTGCATGGTCGCCCATGATTTCACTGTCAAAATTGGAGGTTTGTCTGGCTTTCTGCTTTGGAATGTGTGGCTCGGGCCATGCTTTGTTTCAGAGGGCTTGTCTGCTGTGGGTCGTGAGAGCTTTTCCCATGGTGGAAACAGCAGGGTTTCCAGTGGAAAGCACATTGTAATGTTGCTTTCCAATTTTGAAAATCTCTTTTTTTCCTTTACTTTAAGTTTTTAAAAACTTTATTTTTCAGTTACATTTTACATTCATCGTTACTTTGTATTAGTTGAGACACCCATATACTTCACAAGTCCCCACACTGTAACGGAATTGCGTTCAGTCATTAACGTGCTCATCCACTTCTTTACATCACACCCGTGTGCCCGTACATGCAGCCACAAGCGGGCGCCTGCAAGTCATGATGCAGACGTCACCACGATTCTCTTGCCCCCAGGAGCTTGCAGCCTTTGTCTGTGCCATCCAGCAGAGAAGCCACTGGCCATGTGCAGCTATCTACATATAAATTAACTCACATGAAGGAAAATTGAAAATTCAGTTTGTTGATCACATGGGCCCCATTTCAGGTGCCCAGTGACTGCCATATGGGACAGTGTGGGTGTCGACCATGTTCATCACCACAGAAAGTTCTGGGCAGAGGTGTTCTAGGTGAGCAATGGAACCGCTCACAAGGTGGAAAAGACGGGAGAGGAGCACTGAGAGAAATAGACTTCCATGACCAGAGGAAAGGACCCTGTCTAAAAGGAGGCACCATTCCCCCCCAAGACTCAGAGGGTCAGAAGCTGACCAGAGTGACAGCGTCCCGGGGGCGGTGGGAACTCACGCAGTGGCCATGCGGCTGGAGGGGTGACTGACGTCTGAACAAGACGAGCATAGAGGGACAGAGTAGCACAAGATGGGAGGCTAGGGGGACAGGCAGGAGCCAGACCCAGAAGGGGCTTGAACTTCATGGGGAGGCATCTGGATGGACGTTATCCCACACAGCCAGCGAAGAGCAGGAAGTGATGTTCTGTGTGTGATCCAAAAAGACATTTCCCTCCTTAGCAGTCATTGGGAAGCAGGAGATTATGTTATTCTATTTATAATCCCCAAAGATCTTGCCCTGCATCAGGAAGGGAGGCAGGAAGCAGCAAAGGGATGCCATCCTATTTATGTAGCATCTGTTGGGGAGTGGGCTGTCAGGGTCAGGATGGAGGTAGAGTCCTGGAGGTAAAAGAGGGTGGTGGGTTGGTTCCAGGGCAATGGAGGGGAATAGATAGCTGGTTACAGGGGAACGTACAGGGAGGGTGAGTAGGACTCACCACAGTTATGCGTGTAAGGAAAGAGAGTGGTCAAAGGAGGGGCCGACTCTGGGTTTTTGGTGGGACAGCTGGCACTTAGGTGGGGCCATATCCAATGGGGAGCAGTAGATTGGCTGCAGAGAGTCAATACTTTGGGATGCTTGAGTCCTGGGTGGGAAGGAAGCATTTCTGAGCCTGGGATTCCCAAGCTGTGGGTGGAACATTGCTTCCTTGCCACTGGATGGTTCCTTCTCCTTCCTTTAAGTGGTGGCCCATCCTCTCCCTCCACATCTCACGAGCACCCTCAGAATCCATTTTCCTGGGATTTGGCAGCACCCAGGCGAGCATACACCTGGGCCAGGTGAGCCCGTCTGAGGGCTTTGCCAGTGGTGAGGCAGTGAGGATGGCAGACATCTGAGCCACAGGCTGAAGGGTAAAAGCTTGTGAACGCTTTGTTGTCAGACTTTGGGATGACCAGAGACATCTACGAAACGGACTATTACCGGAAAGGCGGCAAAGGCCTACTCCCTGTGCGGTGGATGTCGCCGGAGTCCCTGAAGGACGGGGTCTTCACCACCTCCTCTGACATGTGGTGAGTGGCGTACGGGCTGGGTGGTAGAACGCTGGGCTTGAATTTCAGGTTGCTCCACTAGTCTGAGGAAGAGGTGCAGTTAAAACCTGCCTTCCTCACGGCCCTCAGAAAATGAAGGAAGTGTCAGGTCTGAGGACCCTTGAGCAGCTAGCCACCGTTACATTCCATTTGAGACTAATCTTAAAGGCATTTCTGAATGCAGCATAAAAATGTCTGTTTGTTTGTTTGTTTTTTCATTTTTATTTATTTGTTTTACAATTATAGTTGACATTTAATACTATGTTAGTTTCAGGCGTACAGCATAGTGTTTCGATATTTGTAATTATTTATGAAGTGATCCTGGCAGACGAGTTTAGTACCCACCTGGCACCATACATAGTTATCACAATATTACTGGCTTTATTCCCTGTGCTGCACTTTATATCCCTGTGACTGTTTTGTAACCACCAATGTGTACTTCTCAGTCTTTTCACTGTTTCCACCCAGCTCCCCAACCCCCCTCCCATCTGGCAACCCTCAGCTTGTTCTCCGTGTCCATGAGTCTGTTTCTGTTTCAATTGATAGCTTATTTTGGATTTTAGGTTCCACGTGTAAGTGAAATCACAGTGTATTTGTGTTTCTCTGTCTGACCCATTTCACTTAGCATAATACCTGCTAGGTCCATCTATGTTGTTAGAAATGGTAAGATTTCATTTTATTTTGATGGTTGAGCAATATTCCATTATAAATATATGTATTATACCATATCTTTATCCAGTTTCTTATTAATGGGCATTTAGGTTGTTTCCATATTTTGGCTATTGTAATTATAACGGGTTGATAAATATAGGGGTGCATATATCTTTTCAAATTAGTGTTTTGGATTTCTTCAGATGAATGTTCAGAGGTGGGTCATAAGGTAGTTCTACTTCTCATTTTTGAGAAACCTGCACACTGTTTTCCACAGTGGCTATACCAGCTTGCAGTCCCGCTCACAGTCCGTGAGGGTTGCCTTTGTCCACATCCTCGCCAGCACTTGTTGTTTGTTGATTTTTTTTAGTGGTGGCCATTGTGACAGGTGTGAGGCGGCATCTCATCGTGGTTTTAATGTGCATCTCTCTGATGACAGTGATGTTGAGCATCTTTATATGCATTAACTGGCCATCTGTATGTCATTTTCGGAGGAGTTTCTATTCAGGTCCTTTGCCCATTTTTATAATTGGATTGCTTGTTGTTGGGGATTTTTTTTTTTTTTTTTGGTGTTGAGTTTATGATTTCCTTATGCATTTTGGATATTACCTCCTTATCAGATGTGTCATTGGCAAATGTCTTTTCCCATTTGCCAGGTTGTCTTTTTGCTTTATTGATATATAAAACTTTCTAGTTTGATGTCGTTTCATTTGTTTATTTTTTCTTTTGTTTTCCTTGCCTGGGGACTTATATCAGAAAAAATATTGCTAAGAGAAATGTCATACATTTTATTGTCTTATGTTTTCATTAGGAGTTTTATGGTTTCACATCCTATTTCTTGTAAATAGTTAAGAAGGTGGCCTAATTTCATTTTTTGCATATATCTGTCCAATTTTCCCAACACCATTTATTGAATAGACTGTTTCTTGCCTTCTTTGTCAAGTATTAATAGACCATATCGGTATGGGTTTATTTCTGGGGTTTGTGTTCTGTTCCATTGATCTATATCTCTGTTTTTATGCCGGTGCCATACTTTTTTCATTATTGTAGCCTTGTAGTATAGTTTGATATCAGGTAGCATGATATCTCCAATTTTACTTTTCTCTCTCGAAATTGCAGTGACTCTTTAGGGTCTTTTGTGATTCCATATAAATTTTACAATTATTTTCCCTGGCTGCTGTGGCTCAGTGGATTGAGCACTGGCCTGCAAATCAAAGGATTGCCAGTTCGATTCCCAGTCAGGGTACATGCCTGGGTTGTGGCCTTGGTCCCCAGTGGGGGACATGTGAGAGGCAACCACACATTGATGTTTCTCTCCCTCTCTTTCTCCCTCCCTTCCCCTCTCTCTAAAAATAAATAAATAAAACTTTTAAAAAGTATTTAAAAATTTTACAATTATTTGTTCTAGTTCTGGGAAAAGTGCCATTGATATTTTCATAGGCATTGCATTAAATCTGTAGATTACTTTTGGTAATTCTTCCCGTCCATGAGCATGGTATATGCTTCCAATTATTTATATCTTCTTCAGTTCATTTTTTCAACATCTTATAATTTTGCAAGGATCGTACAAGTCTTTTACCTCCTTGGTTAAATTTATTCTTAGGTATTTTTTGATGCAATTGTAAATGGGATTGTTATCTTAATTTCCCTTTCTGATAGTTCATTATTAGACTACAAAAATGCAACTGATTTCTGAATATTAATTTTTGTATCCTGCTACTTTACTGAATTCATTTATCAGTTCTAAATTTTTTTCTTGGAATCTCTAGGGTTCTTTATATGTAATATCATGTCATCTGCAAATAATGACAGTTTTACTTCCTCCTTTTCAATTTGGATGCCTTTTATTTCTTCTTCTTGTCTGATTGTTGTGGCTTGTTCTCCCAGGACTGTGTTGAACCGGAGGACGCTTTTAGCTTTTCCCTTTTGAGTATGATATTGGCTTCCATTTTGTTGAAGTGTTTCCTCTATTCTCACCTTGCTGAGAATTTTATCATAAATGGGTACTGGATTTTGTCAAATGCTTTTTCTGTATCTAGACATGATCATATGATTTTTATCCTTTTTATTTATGTGATGTATCATGTTAATTGATTTGCAGATATTGAACCAAACTTGATCTCAGGAAAAATCCCACTTGATCATGGTGTAATCTTTTCAATGTATTACTAAATTTGGTTAGCTAATATTTTGTTGAGGATTTTAGCATCTGTATTCACTAGGGATATCAGCCTATAATTTTTCTTTTTTGGAATCAGGTTAACAATGCTAGCCTCACAAAATGAGCTTGGAAGCCTTCCTCCCTCTTGAGTTTTTTGGAATATTTTGAGTAAAATAGGTGTTAATTCTTCTTTGAATGTTTGCTAAAATTCACCGTGTAGTCATCCAGCCCAGGGCTTCTGTTTGTTAGGAATTTTTTTATTACTAATTCGATTTTGTTAGTAGTGATTGTTCCATTCAGATTTTCTGTTTCTTCTTGATTCATTCTTGGAAGATTGATGTTACTAGGAATTTATCCACTTTTTCCAGATTGTTCAATTTGTAGGTATATAATTGTTGGTAGTATTATTATCCTTTGTATTTCTGTGATGTCAGTTTGTTTAATTTCTGATTTTATGTATTTAGGTCCTCTGTCTCTTTTCTTGATGAGTCTGGTTAAAGGTGCATCAATCTTGTTTATCTTTTCAAAAAACCAGCTCTTGGTTTCATTGATTTTTTCGTATTGTTTATGTATACTCCAGCTGATTGATTTCTGCATGGATCTTTTTTATTTTCTTTCTTCTACTCATTTGGGGCTTTTTTGTTGTTGTTTTTATGGTTCTGGTTTCTTTAGGTGTAAGATTAGATTGTTTATTTGAGATTTTTCTTGTTTCTTGAGGTAGGTCTGTGTTGCTATGAATTTTCCTCTTAGAACTGCCTTTACTGTGTCCCGTAGATTTTGGGTTGTTGTGTTTTCATTTTTATTTTTCTCAAGGTATCTTGAGAATAAATGAGACTATTTCCCATGATCTCATTGTCAACCCATTCATTGTTTAGTAGCATGTTATTTAGCCTCCATATGTTTGTGTGTTTTTCAGTTTTTTTGTTTGTGGTTGATTTGTGTTTGAAGAAGATGGTTGATATGATTTCAGTCTTTTTAAATTTATTGCAGCTTGTTTTGTGGCCTATCATTTGGTCTCTCCTGTAAAATGTTCCATGTACAATTGAAAAGAATGTATATTCTGCTGCTTTTGGGGGAAATGCTCTAGAAATACCAATTAAATCCATGCATCATTTAAGGTTGCTGTTTCCTTGCTGATTTTCTGTCTGGAAGATCTATGCATTTGTGTTAATGGTGTGTTAAAGCCCCTTACTATGACTGTTTCTATTGATCTGTCCCTTTATGTCTATCAATATTGGCTTTATGTATTTAGGTGCTCCAATGTTGGGTGCAAAGATGTATACAGGGGCTATATCCTCTTGTCATATTGATTCCTTTATCATTATGAAATTTTTTTTCTCTCTTATTTTGCCTTTGTTTTAAAGTCTGTTTTGTCTAAGTATTGTTACCCCAGCTCTTTCTTCATTGTCATTTGCATGAAATATTTTTTCCATCTTGTTACTTTCAGTCTGTGTATGGCTTTCAATCTGAAGTGAGTCCCTTGTACTCAGCATATATATTGATCTTGTTTTCTTACCCATTCAGCTATCCTATGTCTTTTGATTGGAGCATTTAGTCCATTTACTTTTAAAGTGATTATTGTTAGTTATGTAGTGATTTCCATTTTATTGTTTATATTATGATCTTTTTATAATGATCTTTTTGAAGAAGTCCCTTTAACTTTCTTGTTACACTAGTTTAGTGGTGATGAAATCCTTTACTTTTTCTTGTCTGGGAAGCTTTTTATCTGTATTTCAATTTTAAATGATAGCCTTGCTGTGTAAAGTAGTCTTGGTTGTAGGCCCCTGCTTTTCATCACTGACTATTTCGTCTCTATCCTTTCTGGCCTGGAGAGTTTGTTTCTGTTTAGAAATCAGCTGACAGTATTATGAGAACTCCCCTGTAGGTAACTAACTGCCTTTATCCCCCCTGCTTTTAAGATTTTCTTTTTTTCTTTAACCTTTGACATGTTAATTATGTTGTGCCTTGGTGGTGCCCTCTTTGGCTTCATCTTGTTTGGGACTCTCTGTGGTTCCTGGACTTGTATGTTATTTCCTTCACCAGGTTAGGGAAGTTTTCCATTATATTTTCAAATAGGTTGTTAATCCCTTGGTCTCTCTCTTCTTCTGGTCCCTTCTTCTGAATGTTGTTGCACTTGATCTTGTCCCAGAGGACCCCTGAACTATCCTTATTTTTTTAAATTCCTTTGTCTTTTTGCTGTTTAGGTATTTTGTGATCGCTGGTTCAGTTCTGTGCTTTATCCAATCTTCTGTTGATTCCTTCTAGTGTATTCATTTCTGACTTTTTTTCTTATGGTTTCCATGTTCTTTTTTTGTGCTTACTATCTCTTTGTTGCAGTTTTCATGGAATTTATCTATTCTTCTCCTGAGTTCCTTGAGCATCCTTTTAACCTGTATTTTGACCTCTGTATTTGGTAGGTTGCTCAACTTCATTTTATTTAGTTCTTTTTCTGGAGTTTTCTTACACTTTTTTCATTTGGGACATGTTTCTTTGTCCCCTTATTTTGTCTCCCTCTCTGTGTTTGCTTCTACGTATTAGGTAGAGCTGCTGTGTCTCCCAGTATTGGCAGGGTGGCCTTATGTATATGTCACCTGTGGGGACCAGTGGTGCAGTCTCACCGATCACCTGAGCTTCATCCTCCTGGAGTGCCCCTTGTGTGGGTTGTGTGTGCCTTTCTGTTCTAGTTGAGTCTCAATTGCTGTTGGCACTGCAGTGGAAGGAATTAACCCTCAGGCTGTCTGGCTGTAAGGACTGGCCACTACCACAGAGAATGAGCTTCTGTGAGTGGGCTGACCTCACAGAGTCAAGTTTACCCGAGTGGACTGTGACGCCAGCTGAGACCACCCTTTGGGTGTGTCACTTGTTTACCTAATCAGGTGGTTCTCTGTTGTGGTGTGAAGGTGGCCATTGGGTGTGTTGTTTCTGAGGCCTCTGGGGAGGAACTCTGGTACAGGTCTACACTAGCCACTGCCTGTGACTGGTCTGAGGCTACCTTGTGGAAGCTGCAAAGTGTTCTGTGGTTGGTAGCTGCCTATTCTGGGTCTGGAGGTACATGGGAGAGGCCACACTGTGAACTGAGGCCCCCTGCCACCAGTACCGGGTCTTGGGACGCTTAGTGAAAGGCATAGGGTACCCCAAGGCCCGTTGCTGCCTGCAGACTCTCATACGGCTCAGCTGCTGAAAGACTCAGGCAGTAGGTGAGTTGGGTCAGGCAGAGTCTCATGGCTGTGAAGGTCAGGTGAGTGGAGTTCATTAGGCTAATGCAGATTCACACTTGGCTGTGTGGTAGGAGCTGTTCCTCCAGCCCTTGCTCTGAAGCCACACAATTTGTTTTTCTCTGTATATCTCTAGTGGCAACCCCTCCCCCACCCCCACTCCCTGCCACCCCCAGCGGCTGTCTCTCCACTAGAGCCCCGAGAGCAAGTGAGTCTGTGTGTGAGCCTTTAAGAGGATGTTGGAGTTTCCAGAAGCCTTTCCTGTCACCCAGACGGACAGAATCCCTACTGATTTTTACAGCAGATATTTTGTGGGCTCTTCTTCCCAGCACTGGTGCTCTGGGCTGGGGAGTCCCATGTGGACCTAGGCCCCCTTGCTCCTGAGGGGAATTTCTGCAGCTGAGATATCCTTCTCGAGTCTCAACCTCCACACAGGTGTGTGGGGCCACCCTGTTCTGTGTCTCCGCCCCTCCTAACAGTCTCATCGTGGCTGCTTTTTTATGTCCTCCGTTATAAGACTTCTCTTCAGCTAGCCTTCAGATGCTTTTCCAGGCCGACTGTTCTGTAACTCAGCTGTAATTTCTGTGTGGTCACGGGAGGGTGCAGGCAGAGCATTTAGCTACTCTGCCATCTTGAAAGGAAGTGAATCTGGATTATTTAATTAACTGGCCCGCCAGGTTCTAGTAAACCAAGAAAGTTGTGTGTGTGTGTGTTTAAAAATTATTTTGTTCTTTATTACTCTCCTCAACTGTTGTTGGCAGGTCCTTCGGTGTGGTCCTCTGGGAAATCACCAGCTTGGCAGAACAGCCATACCAAGGCCTCTCCAATGAGCAGGTGTTGAAATTTGTCATGGATGGAGGGCATCTGGATCAGCCTGACAATTGTCCAGATAGACTGTAAGTGTAGAAAGAGGTGTTTCTTTATTTATTTAATTATTTTTAAATTTATTTTTTATTGACTTTACTGGGGAGACATTGGTTAATGAAATTATATAGGTTTCAGGTCTACAGTTCTGCAGTGTATCATCTGTATATTTTATTTTGTGTTCATCACCCAAACTCAGGTCTCCTTCTGTATCACTATTTATCTCCCCAATGGGTGCTCATTTGAAAGGCATTGCACGTTGCACATGTATTTGTGTTTGTATATCATGTCTACCTACATGCTTATGTTTGTATATCATGTCTATATGTGTGGTTGTGTTGCTACATCATATGTCTACATGTGTGCTAGTGTTTGCTTATGTCTATATGTGTGTTTATGTTTGCACATCATCTATCTACATGTGTGCTTGTGTTTGCATATTTTATATTTCCATGACCTCTGAGTTTGTATATCATACTTTTGGAAGGGAATTGGGGAGTTGGGTGGGAAACTGAGGTGTAATTCTCTATCCTTTATATTCTTTATACACTTAAAATTTTGTCACGAGTCTTTTATAATATTATATTCAATTATATCTCAATAATACTGGAAAAAATAAGTCAGTAAGCATAAACATTAAAAACTTTTGTTTTAAATATTTGTTATGAGATCAAACGAACAACACATACTCACATACACATACCACTAAACAGTTGCAAAATCGTTCAGCCCCACTGATAGTCCAGTGAGTATAAAATAAAGGAAAGAAAACTACTGCCTTCCTTAATTAACAAAGAAAGAGAGGAAGGAAGGAATGGAGCAGGGAGAGAGAGGAAGGAAAGTAGGGTGAGTTGAACACTGCCAGCAATGGTATGGCTAGATAACCATTCTTACCGTCCTGTTATAAGAGCTACCCAGAACAAAGTTATTTTTAAAGTCTCAAAAAACTGAAATGATTTAAACAAATAATCCAACAAAATGAGAATTGCCAAGTAAATTGATACATGAATATGATGTAGCAATTGAAATTTCAGGTGATGCTTATAAAATGTTTTATAACTCAGTGTATAAACCAGTTAAATATTAAGCGAAAAAGCGTGTATATATTACATTTCCAAATATGTCCAGATAAAAGACAAAAGGTTGTATCTAAAGGAGAGTACTGTGTGAGCTGCATTCGCCCTGTATTTTGGGGTGTTTTCTAACTTTCTACAATGAGCATTTATTACATATGAAATCCTTTATCAGTGTTGCTTAAGAAAAAAGTTTGACCTGAAAATTCATGGGGAAAGGCCATTTTTAGGCTTCATCCCCAAAAGAATAAGACACCAACTTTAAAAATATGTTTTGAAGGGGCTGCTTATCAAGAAAAGCATGATGCAGAGTTCTTTAGAGTCTCTGAGCAAAGCACTTCAAACTGCTGCCTCGGGGGGGCCCTCTCCTGGCCAGTCAGCAGCCAGCTGCGGCTCCGGGAGCAGGGGACTTCAGGAGCACTAGGGCAGGGCTCCGCAGACTTTTTGCAGAGGGCCATATTGTCAGAGTTTTCACTCTGCGGGCCACGGTGCTCTCTGCTGCAGCTCCTCAGCTCTGCTGCTGTAGCTGGAAGGTGGCCACTGTCTACCGATAAATGTTCATGGACAGGAACACTCAGGGTGGTCAGGTTTGGTTAGGGGGCCAAAGTTTGCCAACCCTGCCCTAGAAGAAGTTACAGTGGGGAAAGGAAGGGGTGAGAATGGAAATCCCAAGCCCTCAGCACCTGTCCTCTTTGCTATTGGCCAAGCAAAGGTGTAATGTCCTCCTGCCATCCTCAAAAGAGTGACAGCTGGGCCTGTGCAATGGCCTCTCAGAGCTGGCCCTCCAGGTTCAAACCACATAGCTGTGGCTGTCAGCAGTGGGGATGTATAACAATGAGGAACCGTGGTCTTTACCATGTGGCAACACTGAGAGAGGCCATTCTTGACCTATCTCTGGGTTAAGGCAGCCCCTTCAGTTCTCTTTTCAAAACTGACCTTCACCTCCAATAGAATTGCTGCTTTTGCTTGACCATTACCTGTGCGTGTAGCTGCTGTCTGAAATGAACATGCCATCTTGGGTGTGGGCCAGGACTCATCCTCAACGTGTCCTCTGTCCCACAGCAGCGAACTGATGCGCATGTGTTGGCAGTTCAACCCCAAGATGAGGCCGACCTTCCTAGAGATCGTTGACCTGCTTAAGGACGACCTGCACCCCACCTTTCCAGAAGTTTCCTTCTTTCACAGTGAGGAGAACAAGGCACCTGAGAGCGAGGAATTGGAGATGGAGTGTGAGGACATGGAGAGCGTGCCCCTGGACCGGCCCTCACACTCCCCGAGGGAGGAGGTGGTGGGGTCCCCGCTGGGCCTCAAGCGAAGTTACGAGGAGCATGTCCCCTACACCCACATGAACGGGGCCAAGAGAAATGGGCGGGCCCTGACTCTGCCACGGTCCAGCCCTTCCTAACAACTTCTGTTTGCGGGAGGGGCTCCTCACTTCACTCTCCTCTGGTCGGAAGGTCTTCAGAAAACTCAGGATTTTCCCAGAACTCTGCCGGTGTCAGTGGAGCAGAGAGATCATTGCTCTCTGCGTGTGTTCATCACATGACCTCAAACCACCGCTGTCGGATTGCTGGTCTGACCCGTGGCTGGAGAGTCTGGCTGAACGTAGAGGGCGGGGCTGCCATGGCCGCTGCCCTTGGCAGCAGCTTCTGGGTCAGGCCAGGATGTTACTTCTTTCTCCAGTTGATTGAAAGAAAGCACCTGTTTTTGGAAAAGGACTTTTTGTGGGGATGGGGGCTGGTGTCTGAGCTACAGTGTAAAACATAACAGTTGTTCATGGAATGAAAGTTTGAAAGAAAGAAAAACATGCTGTTCCAGTAGAGTTTTAAGCTTTATGGAGTGAACTTGTGGGAGGTTTTTCTCATCCAGGCTGAAGATTTTTTTTTCCTTCACAAAAGTAGTTCCTCAAATTGACCAATAGCTGCTGCTTTTATACTTTCTATAACCTGCAGTCCCAGTGTGTGTGCATGTGTGTTCAGGGCAGGCAGGGCTGCTGTGTGTGTGTGTGCGTGCAAAGCACTCATGCTGAGGTGCAGCTCTGGGGATCGGCTCGTGAAGGTTCTCCTTTTCCAAGTGTGTGAGCATCCTGGTTCCCCTCCGTCTCATTCACCAGAGACTACGCCCTTGACAGAGTCTCATGTGCCCTAGTCTAGCCTCAGGAGTCTTCTGTCCCTTAACTTTGGTGAAAACTAGTTTTCCAGGAGCTGAGGGAGTGGTTGGGAGTGATAATGGATGTTTTAAAGACCAAACAGAACCAGGACATAAGAAAAAGGGAAAAAAACTGAGATGATAACGATTTTTGAGAATACATTTGTAACACATTTTATTTTTTAAAAATCTCCAATCGGCCCCATAAGTTATGACTGTTTCCTGGGTTGGGGGCAGGGTTGGTGGGTTGGTCTTGTGTGGGAATAGTGTGCTAGGCAGGAGGGGCCTCTTTGCTTGGTCTTCAAGGCATCTGTCTTTCTGGAAATAAAGCCACAGTCGCTGCTAACCCTTTTGCATGTGATGATGCCGTGCTGAGGGCATGGACAGTTGGGTTTGATGGATGGTTAGGTTTCTGCTTGGGGAAGCTGGCAGCCACCTGGAGCTGAGCCCTACCTTCACATACACTTGTGGCTCTTGGATCTCCTGCTTCCCTGTGTGTACCTCAAGCTCTTCCTCAACTGGGGGCACACATCCTCCAGTTATTCTGCGGACATGACAGAATCAGATCCCCATGTGTGACAGCACAGATGGACTTAGAAGACACAGCGATATGAAGTGCGGGCCTCTCTGTCCATCCCGTGCAACCTCAGGGCATCCAGCTGTCCTCAGAACTAGCCTCCCAGAAGCTGCTCTGTGCTGGGACCTCAGCCGGGCCAGGTGTGGGGCCTGAGCAGAACTCTCAGGTGCTTACAGTATTGCAGCCCCAACGAAGTAGAGCCCAGGGGAGAAAGCGCCAAGGACCTTCACACTCCCCCAGACTTCTGAACCAGCATGAATCCACAGTTTCTTCATTTGGTGAAAAGAACCACAGCTGCTCAAGTAAAGAACACAGTGAACTTGTTACTTTGGTTCGTGAGAATCATCACCCTGATCACCCCGAGTGCATTTCCGCACAGGTTTTTGACGGCTTCCCTCTCTTCTCTTGAGTTGTGGACTCAAGGACAGAGAGACTCAGTGCAACCTCTGAACTTTTCAATTCCTGATTAACAACACAGGTAGACACAAATCCCAATTGTCTATTGCTTCCCTATTTATAAGATTTGAGAAATTAGAGCACGTAAAATATTTCTGGGGAGCCTCCTCGATTGGGTACAAGGAGCAAGAGTACAGAATTATTTTTACCAAGTTCATTCTATACATAGGAGAGGGTCTGTATGCAAATTTAAGAAATACCACATAGATCTAGATTTTTAGTTCTTTTCATAGTAAATTTGTAGTGACTCTAGACTGCAGTTGCAGCAGTTTTCACATTTTTCTAATTCAGAAAGTTTTTCTTACATCAGGGGAAAATAATTTATTTTAATATAAAATCACTGTAAAAATCATTTTTCTAAAAAATGGAGTGCACATAAGTTTTTATCAAAGAAAAATAACCAGGTGAATGTGGGATGGTGATTCTTCTGCAGCATAGTCTACCTCGGTACTGTCAGGGTGAGGTTCCGTAACAGATGTTTTCAAGACTTCAGAACTCTGCCAGGATCTGATCCAAATCGGGAAAACTCCGCATCCACTGATTCTGGATGCCAGGGACCAGTCAGAATTTCAAGGGGGGTGTTTGGGATGGAGTGTGGCTTTCTGTAAGTAGTAGACCCTTTTTCTAGCAGGTGATTGTCTTCTCTGATTTTAATCTTTGTGAAATTTTTTTATTTTATTTTTTACTTCTCTCCATTGATACCATGCTTCCCAAATAGGAACCGAGTTTTAGGTCATTGTTATGTATATGATGTGTGGGGTGCCCAGGCCTGTGCTGCTCCTCTTTGGAGGGAGTGTTCGCTCAGTCTCCCTCCGGGGAAAAGCAGGCTTTGGTGCAGAGCTGGCCTCCCCCTGTCCCATTGCATCCTCTCGAAGTGAGCACCACAGGTGCCCTGGTCACTCTGCGACTTGTCCCCACTACTTTCGGACTGAGATGCTGTGTTAGGGTGGATTGAATCACTCTCATGGGCACCTCACACGCAAACACCTCCTGGGAGGCATGTCGAGAAATCCCAACTCCAAACCCACCAGCATACTGAACACATTTTTTAGCAGCAGAACCTTGCACCTCTATGTTGTGATTTGGTGATCTCAAGCCAATACTGTTTCACCTTGTGGGGCTTTGAGAGCCCACGTGTGAGTCTGGACAGGGCCAGTGGGACTGCTGTCCTGCTCACCAAACCCTGCTGCACTTGTCAGACTTTTCGGCACTACCCTGCGGACTCGCTCGTTTCTGCTTGCCCTGGAGAGGTAGTACAGAGGCGGGTCCCCCGTGCAAACAAGACTTCACAGACTTTATTTAGTTGTCTCTGCTGTTGCAGTGAGAAGAGTGAGCAGCCGTCGGATCACAAACCTCCTTGTGCACCAAGTGATGGTGACTGTAACAACAGAACTTCGGTCCTAGGAGGTCTTGGTTGTCCTGGGGGATTGTAGCGATGGCTAAAAAGCAACAAAGCCAGCCTAGGTTGACAGTTTTTGTTGTTTGTTTTTAAAGATGTCACTCTACTATGAAACCCTTTCAGTCATGTGGTGAAATCCATGTAGTTTCTTCTTATGGGAAGAACAAACAAACCACTTTCTCCCTGGACCAGTGACGTCAAATACACATCTGGGGACGCCCGTGTTCCAGGAGCTGCCTCGGGTGCGGGGAAAACGCTGCAGGCTCTTGAAGAGATGTTGAGCACAACCGAGAGAGCACATGGGAACCAAGGCAAGGCTCTGCGTGTGCAGCCCACGGCCGCAGGGACTGCTGCCAGCGAACGGAGTGCTCAGGCGTGGACAGGCTGCCGTGAACTGTGCTGGTTGGGTTGGGAGGTGTCCATCTGCAGCCATTAGAATGCAATCGGTGGGCAGGGACATCGTCAGGGCACAGTTCCTGTAGGCGTCTGGATAAGTGGATGTGCTGTAGTCCCAACGTCAATCATTTTTCTACTTTGGTGGAAGTTGGTGGTAAAACACTTTTGGATGCCACTTGGCGAGTCCTCGACACCTCAGGCTGTTCAGAAATTATGGTTTGTGTTGGGGGTGGGGAATGGGGAAATGCTGATTGTACATAAATGGTGCATGTAGAATGGTGTCCTTTCAGAGAACCTTCCAGAATGTTCTTCAGAATATTGATTTTCACCAGAGGTGAGGTTGGGAATGGAAAGAACTGACTGGCATGTGTTCTTTTCAAACATGCAAAATAAGTTTCAGGGGCTGCGACTGAAGGCAAATGTTTCCATAGGGTCCCCCCAGAAACAGAGGGGACAATGACTTTTTCCCCTTGCTGTCACCTGATACCCATCAAGGTCCAGAACCAACCTCTGGCCAGATTTTTATTTGGGTGTGGTCCCTAAACATGCTTGTTAGGAACCAGATCATAAATCTGAGGCTCTTGGTTCCGTGTGAGAAGGACGGAGTAGCCCCCCAAACGAGTGTGTGTCCACATGCATACTGAGGAGCGGCCAGGTTCTCCAACCATGTGTGTCTGGGTGGGGGTGGCCTTGGCCCTGTGTGTCAGCAGCAGACACCTGTGCACCCTCAGCCTCGCAGGATCGAATGTGCCTTGGCTTTTGTGGAGAACAACTTGGAAAGACAAAACACACCAGTAGCTCAGTTATAATTTTCGATGTTTTCTTATAAGAGCCAAGTAATGCCATATACAGAACATGCCTTTTGGCGGGGGGGGGGGGGTGTTGAAATTGTGCTGCATGTAAAACATGGGGTAATTACCTGTTTATATGAAAATTCTGAATAAATTATCTGAGAAGAGTCTTGTTTTTGTGTGGTGTCCGAACAAGGACTTGGGAACTGCGTGGCGGTGTGGCTGTGGGGTGGGCTGTGTTAAGGGAAATCTTCCCGGAAGTTGTGGGACAAACCCCTAGATTCTTGAAAAGCCATGAACTAGGAGGTCAAATATTGTCACCAGTGGGGCTGGTGATGCACTGGTACCCACCTTGTACAGTTGGACTGGTGGTTTAAATAACAAACTGTCCATTCCATTTGGTATATAACTGCTCCCTCAGTGACCCTAGACCTGCTGAGATCCAAGAACTAAGGGGCTCATTCCAGGAATAACAGGGACCTCTGGGATCTTGCTCCATTTCAACATGCTAAAGACTTACATGCTAAATATTTTACACACCATCCTGGGAGCATGGACCTCTCCCCAGGGTGGGCGGCCAGCAGGGGACTGCAGGCTGCAGGAGGATTTTGAACAGCCTTCCTTGAGCTGAATACAGAGTGCTATGGGTGAGGAGACGGACTCCCTGCCTTCAGAAGCCTGTGTGACTGCACGAGTCACATAATTTCTTGTGTTGATTGTTGCTGTGTAACAAACAGTCCCAAAACTTACTGGCTTAGAACAGCACACATTTATTCCTTAGTTCTATGTGCTGGTGAGGCAGTTCTTCACAGTTTCCCTGATGTGTCTGAGGCCTCTTGTGAGGTGGGGTAAGGGGGACGACTCATCTTCCAGGAGGCACACTGGGACTTGTTCAAATGGTGGGGATTGCAGCGTACCCTTGGACAAGAGAGCAAGCTCCAAATGTGCAAGCACTTTCCAAAGTTCCACTCATGTTTGCTATGGTCCCAGTGCCCAAAGGAAGTGACATGGATGAGCCAAGTCAGCATGGTGTAGGAGAGGGGAGGGACTGAGGAGAGCTGGATACCAGACGGTGTGCACCAGCTGGGGATCAAATCCTACAACAGTCACCTGAACTCACTTCATCCATCTATGAATGAAGATGATAAATCTACTTCCTATGAATGCAGTATAGATCAACTGAGGTAAGGCTTATTCTTCAGGATCCTCCCAGGATGTCCTCCCCACGCCTCCAAAACCCCCCAAGTTTCCTATTCTCCAAGAAATTGATGCTACTGCTAATTGGGAGTGGCAGTAGCTTGAATTTTGCCTCCCCGGGTTGATGAAATTCAATAGGAACCTCTTAGAAAATAAAAACGCTTTTCTCCCCCAAAAAAGACTCTCAAGGGATGCTTGAATTTCAGGATGAGCATGTGGGTCGGTGGTCTGTTTGTCCAGAGGGGCCACTCAGGCTCCTCAAACTCCTGGCAAAGTGACATCAGTGCAACTTTAGCAGGGTCCCTGGGGTTCTTGCCTGGAGTGGTGGTGTCTGTCCACAGGGTCCTGAAGCTTCATCTTGAGTCTTGAATGTTAGAGGGGCTGCTTGTCAGAGTTCCACCTGTTAGCAAGAGGGGCATCTTCCTAGGACACACCTTGGCCCCCTCAGTGAGCACCTCTGGGACAGGTTCTGGGCTCCATGTTTAATGAATTCCCCTACCCCCAAGTGTACTTGGCTGGTTCAGTTTCAGGTTTTGCCAGCCACCTGCAAAACTTTTCTTTGTCTTAGTGTTTCAGGAATCCCATCCAGAAGCCCTCACCTGGCTTTGAATCTCTGCTCTGCCATGAGGAGCTGTAAGGACTTCCCATTGTTCCTATTTTTCATTTGTGAGGTGGGGATGCTTCATAGGGCCATTGTGGGAGATAAGCGGGCTTGTTTTTGTAAGGCATGCAAAGTGGCCTGTGAGCAAACCCATGATTTCTTTTGAGGCACCCCAAATCCATTAGGACCACCTGTTAGAACAAACCCACACCCTGAATACTGCTGACCATAGAGCATTCCCAATTTTTCCTTTTTTTGATTGGTTGGGATTTCGTAAAAGTTGCAGTGAGTAGTATTCTGGTACATCATTTCAGTGCACATGGTGATGAGGGGGGTGGGAACTTTATTTGGCATATTGTTGCTCTGGGATTGGGTCCTGTGTTCAGCTGATATGTATGTTGAAAAAGAAAGAATCTCCTGACTGGGTAGGTAAAGCAATTTGTACCCTAAGAAGAATCAGTATTTGCAGGTTACAAAATAGAACACTGACCTCATTGGCTGCTCACCGTGGTTCCCAGGGAAAAGGAAACTTGTTGGTTTGTGGTTTTAGCGTGAAACACTGCCATCTTTAGGGCATATTTAGGAATTAAAAAGAACTCCAGAGGGTTTTTTTGTTTGTTTTTTTTTGGGGGGGGTTGTTGTTGTTAGCCTTTGGAAAAATGTACAAGAGTTGCAGAAAGCTCTAATTCAAAGTGGACGGAGCAGCGATTTTCAACTGGTGTCCTGCAAGAATTTGTAAAACATGCAATACCTGGCTATTGAGTCAGGGGCACTGACCTCTTTTCCCTTAGATTGTCAAATAAAATGACGACAGCCAAGGCAACAGTAACCATTCATTGTGAATGAAGCAAAATTATACCTATTTTTTGCAGATCCCTCCAAGTTTAGTGCCTCTAACTAAATAACTCAGACCACTGAGCCACACCGGCCATGGCATACTGATAAATTCTTTTTTTTTTTAACAAAATAGCATTTCATTTGTTTTTCATTTAGTTTATTTTATTTGAAGATGTTTGCTTGAATTAATTCTGTAGAAATCAAAATAAAACTACTTCACCTAATCATTTTTCTTCTACAGTTCACTGAAAACTTTTTATCACCTTTGCTCCAAAGAGTACTTTTTAAAATCAACTTTGTGACTCCTCCGCTTTAGGTTTACCCTGATTATTTGCATCTCCAGTCAGTGAGGTAAAAAATTTCTTCGCAGCCATTTGTTCTTGAATGCAGGAATAGATGTCAGTGAAGACTGCATTTGCCTGGCATTTGATTGGTCCCTGGTCTTCCAAGACATCATTCCCCACAGCAGAAGGGGCTCCCAAAGGAAGCCACTGTTTGTCAGAAGAGCGTGCTGAGAAGGATCAGGAGCAGGAGGAGCTGGTGGTTCCTCTTGGTTTCCATCTCTTGCCTAGGAGTGCTCCCCATGAGCCTTCTGTCCTGCAGAATACTGGAGCTGGCAGGTGCTGAAGTCCTGAGAGGCCAGGAAAGGCTCCGTAAGTTCTTTGTCCTTAGAGCTGAACCAGAATTTGATACTGGCTAAGGGTTGGGTATTATCACCAGCAGCTGCTTTTCACCCTACCCTGGCCAGCATTTCAAAGCCCATCATTTTATAGAGCTTGTACTTAGGGCTGAGCTATCACAGATCTCTGAAAGACGTCACAGCTGTACTCCCACAGGGTGAATAGGACTTGAAGTTCTTACTTAATTGTCATTATTTCTGATTTATATATCGTGAGTAATTTCCAGACATAAAATGGACAAAGTTCACTTCTCTTTAAATAAAAACAGCTACCAAGTTTAATGGGAAATATTTTGATCTTTAATTAGCAGTAATGATGTGAACAAATTAATTTGCATTAGAGCTAGGGCCACTGAGTTTCCTTCAGAAATTTTATGGGCAAGAATGAATTCTAAAAGCAACAAACACCTACATATACTATGCTTCCAAATGTATAATTCTATTTTATCACAAAGCATCAATTCTCCTAAGGCCTTTATTTAATTTTTATGCTATTCAGATACATACTGATTAATAAAAAGTTTTTTTTTAATTTTTAAACTATTTCATTGTTGTTCAATTACAGTGGTCTGCATTGACCCCCGACTACCTCCCCACCCAACCCCAACCTATCTCACCTCCCTCCCTTGCTCCCACCTTCCCCCACCCCCACTTGGTTTTGTCCATGTGTCCTTTATAGTTGTTTCTGAAAACCCTTCACCCCATTATCCCTTCCCACCTCTCCTGTGGTTACTGTCAGGCTGTTTTTAATATCAATGTCTCTGGTTATATTTTGCTTGCTTTTTTTGTTGATTAGGTTCCTGTTAAAGGTGAGATCCTGATAAAGGTATTTGTTCCTCACCGCTTGGCTTATTTCACTTAGCATAATGCTTTCCAGCTCCATCCATGCTGTTGCAAAGGGTAGGAGCTCCTTCTTTCTCTCTGCTGCATAGAATTCCATTGTGTAAATGTACCACAGTTTTTTGACCCACTCATTTACTGATGGGCACTTAGGTTGCTCCCAACACTTGGCTGTTGTAAATTGTGCTGCTATGAACATTGGGGTGCATAGGTTCTTGTGGGTTGGTGTTTCAGAGAACAATGCTGGCTTCATAAAAAGAGTTTGGGAGTCTTCCATCTTCTTGGGTTTTTTGAAATAATCTGTTAAGGATAGGGGTTAGCTCTTCCTTAAATGCTTTGTAAAATTCTCCTGTGAAACCATCTGGTCCAGGGCTTTTGTGTGTTGGGAGCTTTTCAATTACTGCTTCAATTTCATCAGCTGTTATTGGTCTGTTCAGGCCTTCTGCTTCTTCATTCAGTTTTGGAAGATTGTATTTTTCTAGCAATTTGTCGATTCCACCTAAGTTTTCAAATTTCTTGGCATATAGTTCTTCATAGTAATTTCTTACAATCCTTTGTATTTCTGTGGTATCAGTTGTAATCTCTCCTCTTTCATTTTTGATTGTGTTTACTTGGGTCCTCTGTCTTTTTTTCTTGATGAGTCTGCTTAAAGGTTGTCAACTTGGTTTATCTTTTCAAAGAACCAGCTCCTGTATTTATTGATACTTAGAATTGTGCTTTTAGTCTGTATGTCATTTAGTTCTGCTCTGATCTTGTTTATTTCCTTTCTTCTACTTGCTCTGGGCTATATTTGTTGTTGTGACTCAAGTTCTTGTAGGTGTAGAGTTAAGTTGTTTATCTAAAATGTTTCCATCCTTTTTAGGTAGGCCTATATCATTATGAACTTCCCTCTCAGGACTGCCTTTGCTGTGTCCCATAAGTTTTGGATTGTTGTGAGTTCATTTTCATTTGTTTCCAGAAACTTTTTGATTCCTTCCTTGATCTCATTCTTGACCTGTTCATTGTTTAATAACATGCTATTGAGTCTCCGTGAGTTTGAGTCTTTTGAGGTTTTTTTCCTCGAGTTTGGTTTCTAGTTTCAGTACCTTATGGTCAGAGAAAATTCTTGATATGATTTCAATTTTCTTGAATTTGTTGAGGCTTGTTTTTTGTCCTATCATGTGGTCTATCTTTGAAAATGTTCCATATGCATTTGAAAAGAATGTGTATTTTGCTTCTTTGTGATGAAAGGCTCAATATGTATCAGTTAGGTCCATTTGATACAGGACAGTGTTCAATGCCACAATACCATTGTTGATATTTTGTTTGGAAGATCTATTCATTATTGACAGTGGGGTGTTAAAATCTCCTACCATAAGTGTGTTGCTGTCAATATCTTTCTTGAAGTCCTCCAAGATTTTTTGTATGTATTTGGGCGCTCCTATGTTGGGTGCATATATATTTTCAATGTTTATTGTAAACATCTTAATGGATTCTTCCCTTGAGTATTATGAAGTGACCTTGTGGGTCTCTTTTTATGCCCCTTTTTTTGAAGTCTATTTTGTCTGATATGAGTATTGCTACCCTGGCTTTTTTTGTTCCCTGCCCATTTACTTGGGATATTTGTTTCCAACCCTTCACTTTCAGTCTGTGTAGGTCTTTTGTTCTCAGGTGGGTCTCTTGTAAGTAGCATGTGTGAGGGTCATGATTTCTTATCCATTCAGCTCTTCTATTTGTTTTGATTGGAGCATTTAAGCCATTTACATTTAAGGTTATTATTGATAGATACTTATTCATTTCCATTTTTTCATACACGTGTTTCCTCTCTCTCTCTCTCTCTCTCTCTCTCACTCACTCACTCTCCCTCTCTCTCTCTCTTCCTGTTCTTAAAGCAGACCCTTTAGCATCTCTTGCACAGCTGGTTTGGAGGAGGTGTATTCTTTGAGGCTTCTTTTGTCTGGGAAACCCCTTATTTGACCTTCCATTTTAATTGAGAGCCTTGCTGATAAAGTAGTCTTGGTTGCAGGCACTTGGTTTTCATTACTTGAAATATTCCTTGTCATTTCCTTCTGGCTTGGAGCATTTCCATTGAGAAGTCAGCATTTAGCCTTATTGGGGCTCTCTTTTGTTACTTCCTGTTTCCCCCATGCTGCCTTCAAGATTCTCTCTTTGTCTTGGAAATTTGCCATTTTAATTATGATGTGTCTTGAAGTGGGCCTCTTCGGGTTCCTCTTGATTGGGACTCTTTGTTTCCTGGATTTGTGTGACATTTTCTCTCATCCAGTTAGGGAAGTTTTCCATCATTCCTTTTTCACACAGGCTTTCTATCCCTTGCTCTTCTCCTTCTGGTATCCCTATTATATGGATAGTATTATGTTTTATGTTGTCCTGCATTTCTCTTAAGCCCTCTTCATTCTTTCTGAGTCTCTTTTCCTTTTCTTGCTCTCTCTGAGTGTTTTTTTCCTACCTCGTCCTCCATATTGCTGATCTGATCCTCTGCTTCATGTAGCCTGCTTTTGAATCCTCCTACTGTGTTCTTCAATTCAGAAATTGTATTCTTCATTTCCTCTTGGCCTTTGTTGATAGTTTCTATCTCCTTTTTTATTTTGATATAGTTTGCAGTGAGTTCATTGTAGTTTTCCTGTAGTTTTTGGTAATTCTCTGTGAGCTCATTGAGCTTCCTCATAACCACTGCTTTGAATTCAATATCTGATAGTCGACTTGCTTCTATTTCATTTAGCATTGTTCCTGAGGCTTCCTCCTTCCCTTTCATTTGAGGATTGTTTCTTTGCCTTCCCATTGTTTGTGAGAGTCTTCTTGTTATCCTCTGCTTCTTGAATTGATCCGTTCTGGCTCTCTGCGTTTATAGTGTGAACTCCAGTGGTGCAGTCTCCTTGATCTCCTGAGCTTGCTGGTCTTGGGCTGTCATTTATGTTGGCTCTCTGTATGTCTTTGGTTTTTGATTGTTGTCGGATGTTTCTTTAGTGAATCCTGCCCTCCAGCTGATTAACTGAGGGTCACTCCATCCACCACATCTTGTATTCTGTTGTGTGGGTGTGGACATGTTGTGTTGAAGCTAGTTCTGCTGTCAGGAAAGAATAAACAGATGGGACTTCATCTGAATGAGAACTTCTGCATGGGTAAACAAAGCATCAGCAAAGTGAAAAGGGAACCAACTGTATGGGACAACGTATTTGCCAATGATACCTCAGACACGAGTTTGATCTCCAAAATACGTTCACATCCTTCTTCTGTTGTTTTTTTTTGTCTTTTTTTCAATTATTTTATTGTTGTTCAAGTAGAGTTGTCTGCATTTACCCTCCACCACTGCCCTCCCACCTCATCCATCCTCACTTCCCTCCCCTGATTCCACCCACCCTTTGTTTTGTCCATGTGTCTTTTATAGTTGTCCCTGAAATCTTTCCCCCTATATCCTCCCATTATCCTCTCCCACCTGCCCTCTGGTTACTGTCAGATTATTCTTAATTTCAATGTGCCTGGTTATATTTTGCTTGCTCCCCTCTCCTCCTCTAAAAATAAATAAATAAAATGTTTAAAAAATATAGGTGTCTCTTCATTGAGGAGTCATAAAGTTCTTTTTTGTGGAAGAAAGAGTCTGATCAAAAGTATAATGTGCAACCATTTTCTTCAATTCCATGGGTGGTCTTACTCCGTGAATAGCTTATCCTGCTATGCAGAATTTTTTAATCAGGAGGACACCACATTTACTAATTTACTTTCATCGATTTTGCTTTCAAAGAGAATGTCTTAATATGCCAGCAGCAGCCTCATGCATCTCTCATTGCCTCATTTAATTTGCTTGATTTAATATAACTTGTTTCACAGAAACCTGCTTTATGGTTTTAGACATGAGGTGATTACATTTCAAGGGTTTACAGGTTTAACTAGGAGGACACACTCTTCTCTGTGGTATGATGTCCAGAGTCAGGCATCTGGAGTCAGGGACAGGCTTAGGACACCCGGTCTGGTGTCTGGTGCATGGCATGGTTTGGGGTTAGGATTAGGGGTTGTGGTTGTGGTGGATACCATGACTTGTCTTTAACCTCATTCAAAACTGCCATGTTAGACTGTATCGTGACAGGTGTCCTATCAGCGTGCGATAAAAAATCTAACCACAAGTGGTGAGTATATGGTTGGCCATTTTTACACTAAAAATGCATGAACACAAGCAACATTTTCTGTCCCTTTGGCTTTGTCATTTCAAGAAAGGTACAAGGGCAACTGTAAGGCAAGAAAAGATCTGTGGTATGTGTGAAGATGCTGTGACTGACGGAACATGTCAGAATTGGATTGTGAAGTTTCACACTGGAGATTTCTCCCGCAGGCAGGCAGACCAAGTGCAGTGGAGAGCCCTCAATGGCAGATGTTCACTGAGGACAGATCACGTCATAGCACGCGGGAGCCAGGCAACATGTTCAAAGCATCCTAATCAGGCTTCGAAAATCACTTGCACCAGCTTGGTTACGTTAATCACTTTGCCGTTACGGCTCCACAGGAGTTAAGCAGGATGGTGGGGGACTTTCATGAGTGGATTTCCACAAGTGGTTCTCCACTGAAACATAAGGAAAACATTGCATTTCCATGAAGATTGTGTGTGTAGGGGAGGGAAGAATCTTTGCTATTTGAGAATAATGTGGAATGGGAGAGATTGCAGGCAAACAAAGGAACCACCACTCGCCCCTCCAAAGGGGCAGAAAAGAACCACCTCATCCAAATGAGGTGATGATGCCCTTGTGGTGAATTCGGGAGGGAGTCCTGCAGTAGGAGCTCGTTTCAGAACGCCAGCAGGTTACTGGCAATGTATGTTGCTCCCGGTCATACCACTGAAAGCTCTGCCCCAGGGAAAGAGTTCAGAATTTGTCCGCAGAAGACATGGAAGCTTCATGATAAGGTAAGAATGCACATTTCTCTTTGGTGATCATGGAAAACGGTTCCGGACTGGCTGCACAGTCCTGATTCATCCACAGTGCTCACCAGACCTTGCACCTTCCCATGGCCATTTAGTTCGTCTCTCTGAATTTTTCTTTATAGAGAGAAATTTCCATTCGCTGGAAGACTGCAGAAGGCAGCTGGGACAGTTCTCCACTCCAAAAGAGAAAAATGTTGTGGGACGATGGAATGGTGAAATCGCATGAAAGGTGTCAGAGGGCAGTGAAACAAAACGGAGACAACGTTATGCAGTCACTTTGTTGGGAGGAAACTGAAAAGAGTGCCTGTCATAGCGTCTGATGGTAAAAAGCAAAGCTTTCTGGCAGAGCCAATAGCTCAATGTGTTCCAAGTGTGGTTCTCTTCTGCCACCTCGTGGCTGCTTTATGGATGACACCTCAGTAAAGGTCAGCAGGCAAAGTGCTTAATTTCTGTGGAATATTAATGACTTTGGATGGCAGGGGTATTTACACGTGCATTTGAATATATCTATATGTCAGGGCTGTCCAGTTACCTTGTCACTGGTTGTCAGATTAACAGCCAAGAGAGCAATAAGCATGTTTTATGTGACATTTCTTGGATCTGGCTGTGTAGAGTCATGTTTCTACAAGTTCCAGGTGTGCTTGAAAATCATTTGTAATTTGCTTTGTCTGTTGCAGAATCCTTAAACAACGAGGAGGTAAAACTTATTTAAAATTTGCTACCAAGATGTAAAGTGAATGAAAATACAGGCATTTTCATTTTATGTATGTGCCCCTATGGACATGTTTATGGGCTCGTTTCCCCTATTTTGCCTAGACTCTACTGTTTTAGGTTCATGGTACAGGTAAAAAGCGAAGGAACCCTTGTGTGAAGCCAATAGTAGAGTGTGTGTTCTGTCATCTCTTCTGCCATCTCGTGGTAATTTGGGGGAATGACACCTAAGTGCAGGTCAGTGGGAAAAGTGATTGATTCCAGTGTAATATCAATGACTTTGGATGGCAGTGGTATTTACAAGTGCATTTGAAAACGTCTGAATGTCAGCACTGTCCAGTTACCTTGTGACTGGTTTGAAGGTTAAGAGCAAAGGGAGCGGTGAATGTGTTTAATATGACGTTTCTCAGAACCGGCTTTGTAGCGTTAACAGAGGCAGGTTTTTACAAGTGTCCAGTGGGCTTGAAAGTCATTTGTAATTTGCTTTGTTTGTTGCAGCTTCCTTAAAGAACACGGAGGTATAATTTATATATAATGCTGCTGTAAGAGATATCAAAAAAGCAAAGTAAAATACAAGTGCCATCATTGTGTGTGCATGCCCTTCGGGAAATGTCTACAGGCTCTTTTCTCCACTGGTCTGGACTTTGTTTCCTATTTTAAGTTCCTCATATGGGTGCAAAACTTGTGCATTTCCAGCTTCTGTTTCTAACCTGTGCGTTCAAAGGTGAAGATTTTTTTCTCAACTTTTGTTACAGAGCATCTTCACTATCACTCAGGTAAAGTTATTTTGTAATTCCAATGGCAGTTCATTTTGGAGCTTTGGTAGGAGTCTGTTTCAGAAGTCCTGAACAACAGGACTTTCTAGTCATCCATTTCCTGTGAATGCTGCTTAAGTGCTGTGAGGGCAAAAAAAAAAAAAAAACATATTGTATAGGATTTTGAGGCTGCAATGATGGTTGAAACTTGCCTTAAATCAGTCTGGGAAAAACATCAGTTTGGTTCCCCCATTCTTCCCCTCCACCACACTCCTACCCCATCACCTCGTTCTGGCCTCACATACTTGCCTTTAACATCATTTGAAACTGTTTTGTTAGACTGCATCGTGACAGCTGTCATACCTGTTTGTGTTAAAAAAAATCTGAACACAAATGGTGAATGTGTGTGTGGCCATTTTCACACTGAAGATGCATGAACATAAGCAACATAGTCTGCCCTTTAGGCTTTGTCCTTTCAAGAAAGGTGAAAATGCAGCTGTAAGGATTTGTGGTGTGTGTGGAGACATTGCTGTGAGTAATGGACCATGTCCGAAGTGGATTGCCAAGTTTCATTTCTCCCATGCAGTTGCCCCACAGGTCTGGCAGACCCGTTTCAATGGGGAACCATCAATAGCAGATGTGAACTGAGGACAGACCATGTTGTGGCATGGGGGAGACAGGCGGCATACTCAAAGTATCCTAATCAGGCTTCAAAAATCATTTGCACCAGCTTGGATATGTTCATTGCTTTGCCATTTGGCTTCCACAGAAGTTAAGTGGGGTGGTGGGGACCCCTCTTGACTGCATTTCCACAAGTGGTTCTCTTCTGAAACGTAAGGAAAACATTTCATTTCCAAGACCATTTGGGGAGGGGGGGATGAACCATCGACATTTTACAGTAGTACTGAATGGGAGAGATTGTGGGCAAACAAAGGAATCACCATCAGCAGCCCCTCCAAAGGGCGGTCTTCATCTAAAGGAGGTGATGTTGTGCATGTGGTGGATTCGGGAGGGAGTCCTGCAGTAGGAGTTCCTTGTGGAAAACCAGGAGGTTACTGGAAACAAGTACTGCTCCCCATCAGACCAACTGAAAGCACCGCCCAAGGGAAAGAGCCTGGAATTCGTCAGCAGAAGACTCCGAAGCTTCAGAATGAGGTGAAAGTGCAGATTCTGTGGTGACCAGGGGAAAATGGTTCCAGCCTGGCTGCGCAGATGTGATTCCCCCACAGTACTCACCAGATCTTGCACCTTCACACCACCATTAGTTTGATCTTCCCTAAATTCTCTTATTGGAGAGAAATTTACATTCCTTGGAAGACTGCAGAAGGTATCTGGAAGAGCTCTCTGCTCCTCAAGTTAACAGAGCTGTTGGATGATGGAATGGGAAGTTGCATGAGAGATGGCAGAGGGCAGTGGAACTGATTGGTGATGACGTTGTGTGGTCATGTTGTTGGGAGAAAATGAAAAGTGTTCCCGTCATCGCATCTTACAGTAGAAAGGGAAGGAACCTTTCAGCCAAGCCATTAGTGGGATATGCATTGCCTCTATCGGTCTCTGCTGCCATCTCGTGGGCATTTTGGGGAATGACACCTTAGTGCCAGATCAGCAGGAAAAGTGTTTAATTGTAGGGGGAATATCATTGACTTTTCATAGTAGTGTAGTTTAGAAGCGCAGTTGAAGACGTCCAGATGTCAGGACTGTGCAATTACTATGCGACTGGTCTCTAGATATTGGCCAAGGGAGCAATAAGCATGTTTTATGTGATGTTTCTTGGAACTGCCTTTGTAGCATAGCAGAGGCAGATTTTTACAAGTGCCAAGTGTGCTTGAAAATCATTTGTAATTTGCTTTTTCCATTGCAGCTTCCTTAAATAACACGGAGGTCAAATGTATTGGAAATTCTGCACCAAGAGGTAAAAAAAAAGTAAAGTAAAATACAAGTGCTCTCATTTTATGTACATGCCTCTCAGGACACGTCTATGGGCTCGTTTCCTCCACTTTGGCTGGATTTCGTTGACTGTTTTAGGTTCCTCATATGCAAAACTTGTGCATTTCCAGCTTCTGTTTCTAACCTGTGCGTTCAAGGGTGAAGGGTTCTTTCTCAAGGTTTGGCCCATAGGATCTTTACTATCAGTCATGTTGAGTTTTTTTTTTTTAGTTACTTTTATTTTTTAAAAGTTTTTATTAATTATACTACTAGTTTTCCCAATTTTCCCCTTTTATCCCCCCTCCACCCTGCACCCCCAACCCTCCAGCATTCCTCCCCCCTTTAGTTCATGTCCATGGGTTGTACATATAAGTTCTTTGAGTTCTCTGTTTCCTATACCATTTTTTTTATCTCTCCCTGTCTATTTTATGCCTATTAATTATGCTTCTTCTTCCCCGTACCTTTTCCCCCGTATTCCTCCCTCCCCTCTCCCCACTGAAATCCCTCCATGTGATGTTCATTTCTCTGATACTGTTCCTGTTCTAGGTGTTTGCTTTGTTTTGTTTTTATTGTTTGTCTTTTCTTTTCAGTTCATTTGTTGATAGTTGTGAGTTTGTTGTCATTTTACTATTCATAGTTTTTGATCTTCAATTTCTTAGATAAGTGCCATTACATTTCATATAATAATGGCTTGGTGGTGATGAACTCCTTTAACTTGACCTTATCTGAGAAGCACTTTATCTGCCCTTCCATTCTAAATGAAAGCTTTGCTGGATAGAGCAATCTGGGATGTAGGTCCTTGTCTTTCATGACTTGGAATACTTCTTTCCAGCCCCTTCTACAGAAAGACATAGAATATTGAGTTCATGGTGTTCTCTCTGGGCTTTCCTGGCAGGGTGAGAAACAGGAAAGGGAAACAAAACCCAAGAAAGACATGCATCTTCCTTTGAAAAATCATAAAAAAGAAAACAATAGTGGATATTTATTATTGAAATCCACATAGTTTATGTACACACTCTTCTTCACAAGCCTGGCACTGGAAGGACAGAAAGGTCCTCGTTTCAGGTCATGGGAGTGGGTGTCCCCCTTGGTGAACACAATCC
Organism: Tonatia bakeri; assembly: GCA_004024845.1. NCBI lineage: Eukaryota > Metazoa > Chordata > Mammalia > Chiroptera > Phyllostomidae > Tonatia > Tonatia bakeri. The sequence goes on along the minus strand of PVIA01007166.1, from coordinate 20,596 downwards.
AGCAGGAACAGGGTGGGCCATGATTAGGTCTCCCTCATGCAGGAGAGGGTATGATGGGGTCCTCACTAATTGTTCACCATCTCTCTGTATTGAACTCAGCTCTGGTTCTAAGAAAAGTGTGACCTCTGGGAGCTGTTAGCACCCTTCCCTGTGTTTATGCAGATGCAGATGTTTAATCTGTTCTCGCCCTGGGCCTCGCTGGACTCCTACCCATTGGGTCCAAAGGAATTTTGTGTTCCTGGGCCATTGTGGACAATATCTGGGAATGGGTGGACAGGAATGACCAACATTGTGCATGTCATTATCCCATCAGACTTCACTTCACGAACAAAAGTTTAAAGATACAATAAGTAATAATTTTGAGACGGTGTCAGTGGTATTAAACTCTGTGGGCCCCAGGTACAATGAAAGTGCATTACAGAAGCTGCTGTGTTGTGGGCTTCATGAATGCCATATGCAGATTGGGTGCACCTGTCACAGGAGAAACTCAGTTCTTCTTGCCAATGCAGTAAAGCATTACAGATCAGCAAGTGTATTAGTGTGCAAGCAGGGTTTATTAGTGATACATTCTCATAGGAGAGGACAGGTCTTGCTGAAGTGGGAGTGAAAGGCAAACACTTGGGTAGAAAGAGCACTAGGTCCTTTGTCCTGAGGACTTACATAGTTGGTGGGATGGGGTGAATAATTTACATATTGATGGGTGGGTAAAAGTGGTGCCAGCTTTCAAGGGGACGTGAATACCCAAATGTAGGTATGTGTGGCGGTCATTAGCCTGAACTCTTATCTTGCTTCAGACCCCACTTGGTCGTCTTCTAAAATAGATACATGACAAGAGACAGTTAAAGTTGAGGCAATTACCCAAAGTTATCTATGGGCTCTTTCTGTAAGCACTAGGGACCCTCTCATAAAATAGATAGTGGTCAGAGGAAAGCTATTAGCCAAATTTGTTTTATAGGTCCTTTCCTTGAGTGCTATGGAACCCCTCCCATTTTCTAGGCCTTGGGATGAACAGTTTCAAAGCCTTTCTTTCCCAGACTGTGGAAATGATACATAGAATTTCAAGGTGTAAGCATGGTGTGTCTTATGATGCTGGACCATCTGGCAACAGAAATGGACCAGGCTCAGGACCACTCAGTTAGTGGGTGACACATGTCTTCCTCATCCTCGGCTTACCGTATGTCCTACCTAACACTCCAGTGCAGGCAGATGCTGTTCCTGTGTCAGTTCTTAGCAAGGGATGGGCAACGGTCTTGTTTGACAGGTTATTCTCAGTACCACCGGCCCGTGTTGAGGATGCTCTGAGGATGCCCAGGCTCGGTGAGGGGGTGGTAATCTGGAGGGAGGCACATCCCCAACCTCATGCTTCCTTCTCAGGGCAGTTGAGTCTATGTAGGGAAAGCAGTGGTGTCTGCTCAAATTCTGAGTCTTGAAATGATACAGTGATCAACTACTCCCTACCCTGGCCCTCTCCGCAACTCCTGTAATCACCATGGTTAATATCGTTTCCTGTCTGTCTCTATATAGGCCATCGGGCACCATGACTATTCTGAATTACCATGACTATTCTGAATTAGTTATTTCTTATTCACTTGTATGTTCTTATACACTTACTGACTATTAATGTATCTATAAATATATGATTATTTTGCACACTTGAAAGTTTATAGGAATAGGACTTCCAGCCAAGATGGAGGCATAGGTAGACACACTGTACCTCCTCACACAACCAAAATAAGGACAACAAAAATTTAGAAACAAACAATAAAAATGAGAACTGACAGAAAATTGAACTGTACTGAAGTCCAACAACCAAGGAATTAAGATAGACACATTCATCCAGACAGCGTCACAACCCAGCAACTGGGTTGCCCTGCCCTGGAGAACACTTAAGTCTCCGCCTCTGATACATACCAGGTGCGATAAGACCAAAAAAAAAAGGCCCAAATGGAAGAACAGATCAAAACCCCAGAACAAATACTTCTAAGTGATGAAGAGATAGCCAACCTATCAGATGCACAGTTCAAAGCACTAGCAATCAGGATGCTCACAGAATCGGTTGACTTTGGTCACAAATTAGATAAAAATATGAAGGCTACACTAAGTGAAATAAAGGATAATGCACAGGGAACCAATAGTGATGGGAAGGAAACTGGGACTCAAATCAATGGAGTGGACCAGAAGGAAGAAAGAAACATCCAATCAGAAAAGAATGAAGAAACACGAATTCAAAAAATGAGGAGAGGCTTAGGAACCTCCAGGACATCTTTAAATGTTCCAACATCTGAATTATAGGGGTACGAGAAGGGGAAGAGGAAGAGCAACAAGTGGAAAAGTTATTTGAACAAATAATAAAGGAGAACTTCCCCAACCTGGCAAAGGAAATAGACTTCCAGGAAGTCCAGGAAGCTCAAAGAGTCCCAAAGAAGTTGGGCCCAAAGAGGAACACACCAAGACACATCATAATTACATTAGCCAAGGAGAAATGAAGGAGAGAATCCTAGAAGCAGCAAGAGATAAGGGGACAGTCACCTACAAAGGAGTTCCCATCAGACTGTCAGCTGATTTCTCAAAAGAGACCTTACAGGCAAGAAGGGGCTAGAAAGAAGTATTCCAAGTCATGAAAGGCAAGGGCCTACATCCAAGATTGCTCTACCCAGCAAAGCTTTCATTTAGAATAGAAGGGCAGACAAAGTGCTTCTCAGATAAGGTCAAGTTAAAGGAGTTCATCATCACCAAGCCCTTATTATATGAAATGTTAAAGGGACTTATCTAAGAAAAAGAATATAAAAAATATGAACAGTAAAATGACAGCAAACTCACAATTATTAACAACCACACCTAAAACAAAAGCAAAAGCAAACCAAGCAAACAACTAGAACAGGAACAGAACCACAGAAATGAAGATCACATGGAGGGTTACAACAGGGAAGCGGGAGGAGGAGAGAGGGGGAAAAGGTACAGAGGATAAGTAGTATCGTGATCCAAGGACCCATAGCTACCACTCTCTTCCTAGATGCTAAGGGAATGAACTTAACCTGTCTGGTCGCAAACCAGACCGCAGAGCTGAGGAACGATGTGGGAATGCTCAACCCCCAGCTCTGCTCTGGTCAACGTAATATTCCTAACAACAGCAGCCCTTGTACTGAACCTGGAGTCTTCCTTCTCTGTGGGAAGGCAGCTTATAAGTGCCTGCCCCAGAATTGGGCCAGGATCTGCACTGAAGTCTTCCTAGCCCCTAGTGTCAGCATCCGGACCCCTAACGAGATGAGAAAACTACTGCAACCTGGAGTTAAGGAAGCCTCCCGACATAAGAGAGGAGTGGGGGCTGCCATAGCTATAGGGGCAAGTCTTGCAGTGGGGGTCAGGGCAGGAGTCAGGGCAATGGGATTGTCTGCATCCACTGACTACAAGCTGTCAGCTCAGCTGAGTGAAGATATGAACAATGTAGCTGATTCCCTGACGACCCTGCAGCAACAGATAAACTCCTTGGCTGAGTTAACCCTTCAGAATTGGAGAGCTTTAGACCTCATTACTGCAGAGAAAGGCGAAACATGTATGTTCCTAGGAGAAGAATGTTGCTATTTTGTCAACCAATCCGGTACAGTAACAAAAAAGGTAAAGGAATTAAAGGAGAACATTAGAATTCGGGCCCAAGAGCTAGAGGATTGGAATTTTGGATTCAATCCACAGATGTGGCTAAGGTGGATATTGCCTGTTCTGGGGCCCAGCCTCATAATTCTCCTCGGCATAACTCTGGGGCCCTGCATCCTCCGAACCTTGGTCCAACACCTGGAGGCCACGGTGACTCGGAAGGCAGCCGCCAAGGTGTTAGCCCTCCAGCGGTACCAATACCGTATCAGCAGCTACAACCTTCCCTATGACGTCAGCTGCATAGCTAGGTGTATAGTGATGCTGAAGGGATAAAAGCACCTTATAGCATCAAAGGGGGATTGTGACGGGACACAGCTGAGCAGTAGCCATTCTTAGGGAGGAGCTGACCAGCAGCCGTTCCCAGGCAGCAGCCTTTCCCAGATAAGCAGTTATCTCAAGGTCAAACACTAACCTTCACTTCTGCTTCTGTGTGCTTGCTTTTAGCAGTTGTTCCTCCCCCCTCCCCATTTTTGCCTTGTAACAAGAATACAAGCAAACTCCAGCTTAAGCTCAGTGCCCAGAATTTGGATTTTATCTCCTCTGGGTCCGCATGCATGAACAAACCCCCACTTCGCAAACTCCAAGGCCATCTGAGTCATCTTTTCCATAACAATATAACTTTTAAAATTTCAAATAGGACATTACTGGTTCTTCCTTTTATAGTAAACCAAGTTTTCATACCCTCACTATGAACAGTTTAGATTTAGCAAAGGGGCAATTACTTGGACAATTTACTTAGCCAGATAGTCCATTACAGGGAAAGAATTGGAGAAAATAAGACAGGAATTGACAAGTCTTCATATGGCCCGTGAACATCACAGTAATTATGAAAGTATCAATGAAACAAGTGGCTATGAGGAGCACTGAGAGTATGAACAACCTGACACCAGGTATGTTTAGAACTAAAGGAACAGTAAGTTCCAAGGCAGGCTGAGTGCACTGAAGCAGCCGTGACCAGAGACTGCAGGTGGCAGTGTCACTGCCACAGCCTTTCCAGTTTAGAATCTGCCTGTTGGTGTAAAAGTATGAAAATGGTACATGCTCATATCCTTGAAACAATTGCACCATTCTTTCATGATACCCTTTAACCAAAAATTAGCATATCTGAAAACTAAATTTCATTCCACCAATTCAGAGTTTGAAATCTAGTAGCCCACTAACTCTGAGGTTTGTTGAACTTGGATTGGTGTTTTTTCAGAAATTAAAGTTAATGAGGTCATGGTGGTGGATCCCAGCCTGATACACCCTGATCTCAAACTTGTAATAACATTCAGAATTTTTTAAAAAATGACATTTCTGAAAACTGTACCTGAACAATCATTAAAATTTAAAAAAATCTTAAAAAAAAATGACATTTCTTCTCCCCACTAACATGACTCAATATTTTGGCAGCACAAGGAAACTAATACCATCAAGAAGGACACACGTTAGATGTTCCCAACAGACCTGTTGACATGGCAACCAAATTAAATCACAATTTGTAATGACAATGGAAGATTTCCTCACTGTGGCAAATGGTCTCTGTACGAAACATCAGGAAACGTGTGAGGCAACGGCTCCTGACCAGGGAGATCCAAGTCTTTGAGATAAAAAGTGACACAAAAACATATATAATACCTTAACATCCCCCCCGCCCCATTTCCCTGTATAAACCTTTCTATTAGATGTGGTTACGTGTAAGTCTTGCAGAACGTCTGGACTTACACCAGAACTTACTGCTAATGGGGCAGGTAGTTCAAACAATGGATACAAAAACAAAATTCAAGAAACATGTGGCCTAGGGTGGAAACAGGCAACATAGTGTTTTGTCTGGCATTTCCACATGTATGTGAGAACAGAATTACATTTTATAAGCATTTGGTGGTGGAGAATGAGAGATTAACTTTCTTGGGGGAGTGAGACAATGAGGGACATTTTGGGGAAAGCCAGGGAGACCCCCTAGTTGTAGTGACATTGCAGTCTGAAATCTGGGCTCACCCTCTTCATCTAAGATCCTGGGTGTACAGAATAGCTTGTGTCCACTCTCACCCCTGACCAGCTCCATGTGCTGGTGGCTGGGGGCCAAATGACAATCACCACATTCTCTCCCTCCATGTCAGGGAAAGATCAAGTCTCAGGGCTTAAAGTGGACATGGGTCACCCAGACTTTGGAGGGTTCTCAGTTCTGGCCTATATGACCATGAGCAGCCAACTGAAATCTCTGTGCTTCTCTCTTCTTATTTCTATAATCAGGTTGTTTGACTTCTGTTTTCCTTTCAAAAGAGTGAGGGGATTCAGACTTATAACATGTGGAAAAAATACAAGCGTATAGTTTCCCAACTTCCTAATAAGACATGAAAGAGTGAGAAGTGCAGACAGAGAATTGAGAGAGGGGGAGAGGGAGACAGAGAGAGAAACAAATGCGGAGAAATGTACACCATCACCCAAAGACATTTTTATGGGTTTCTCTAGAGACAAAAACGTGAGAAACACTGGTCAGTTGGTGTTTATATACACCCCGGCCCACGCTGCCAACCAGGGGTCAGACCTACACCCTAGGTTAAGGTGACATTTAGGGCTGGTTTATGGACAGAGTTTAGGTTAGGGGTAGTTTTACAGTTAGTGTTCCAATTTGAGTGAGTATAGTGTTTGTTTAGGTTTATGTTTCGAATCATGCTTCGGGTTAGGTGAGAGTTACGTGTAGTGTCAGCATTAAGGAAGCCTTCAAATGAGGATGAGTGTAAGGGTGAGTTTTAGGGATAAAATTAGTGTTAGTGTGAGAGTGAGTGATAGGATTGGGGTTATTGTCTAGGTTAAGGTCCAGTTTAGGATTAGAAATACTTTTAGTGTTTGAGTTAGGTTTAGCTTTAAGATTTAGGAATAAAATAGTGGTCAGAATTAAAGCTAGAATTACAGGTATGCTTTGGTTAGAGTAAGAGTTAGGGATTGGGTTAAATTTACGTTAGGTTTAGATTTAGGATAAGGCATATAATTACACTTAGGTATAGTTTTAAGGATAGAGTTAGAGTTTTAGGGCAGATTATCAGATAATTTAAGTTGATGTTTCGAGTAAGGGTGAGAATTGCCCTGGCTGGTGTAGCTCAGTGGATTGAGCACGGGCTGCGAACCAGGCATCGCAGGTTCGATTCCCAGTCAGGGCACATGCCTGGGTTGCAGGCCAGGTCCCCCAGCAACCGCACATTGATGTTTCTATCTCTCTCTCTGTCTCCCTCCCTTCCCTCTCTAAAAATAAATAAATAAAATCTTAAAAAAAAAAAGAGTAAGGGTGAGAATTAGAACTAGTGTTAGGATAGGATTAGTGTGAGGCTTAGGCAGATGGTAAGGGTAAGGGTGTTGGAGAGGGTTAGTGTTTGGTTCAGGGTTGGTTTGTGCGTGGGGGAGACACAGCAAGCGTGAGCTTTATGGTGAGGGCTAGGGCTACAGTGAGGGTCAAAGTGAGGGCTAAGGTTAGGGTTGGTTTAGTGTAAATACAGAGTTAGGGTCAGGCTTGGAGAGTGAGGGTGAAAGTGAAAGTTAGGGTTAAAGTTAGGTTCTAATTTGTGTTTGGTTTAGGTGTGTGGTTAAAGTTTGGGTTGAAGTCAGTGTAAGCATTAGGGTTTAAGTTTAGGTTTAAGGGTAGGGTTAGAGTTTGAGTCGGGGTTAAGATTAGAGTCAGTCTGAGCAAGAGTGTGATGTTTTAGGGTTAGATTCAGTGCTTGTCTTGTAAGGGTTAAGATTAAAGTTAGGTGCAGTGTAAGGTTTTGGTTAAGGCTGAGGGCGAGAGCCGGATTGTTGTAGGTTAGTGTCGTGTGAGGGTTAAACTGAAAGGGAGAGTGAGGTCTAGGGGTAGGAATAAGATTAAAGGTTGGATTGGAGGTATGGACAGTACTGAAATGTGGGGTTCATATTAGGGTCAGCGTTACAATGAGGGTGTCCTTAGGGTTAGTAACAGGGCCGGGGTCATGCTCCAGAGCAGGTCTGACTTTGGCTTTAGGGTATGTGAGAAATAAGACATGTGCTAGGGTGAGCTTTAGGTGAAAGGTAAATTAAGGGTTAGACTTAGAGTTAGGGGTAGATTTGGTTTAAAGTTGCTGTTAAAGTTACGGTTAGAGTTCTGGCTAAAAATAAGAACTAGAGTTATGGTAGGATTGGGTGAGTATGAGGGTAAGGCTTTAAACAAAGTTTTGTGTAATAGACTCAGGTTTTTGTTCGACAGAAGGGCGAGGTAAGGCTTTTGGTGAAGTACTGCATTGGTGAGGTGGAGGGTGAGAGTTTTGGTTACATTGGGTTTACAGGTAAGGTGCAGTTTAGGTATATAGGTAGGATTAATGTTTAGGTTGGGGTTATATTTACATTTCAGGTTAAAATGTAAAGGTTACTGTTAGAGTTAGTTCTAGGTTTGCGTTTAGTGGGAGGATTAGTGTGAAACTTTGATTGATACTGAGGGTTAGGATTTGGGTGAGGAAGGATGTAATATTTAGGGTTAAAGTTATAAATTGGTTTACTGTCAGGCTTAGCATTAGTTAGTGTGAGGGAAAGCAAAAGTTAAGGTTAGGATCAAGGTTTTGATGGTTAGCGTTTATATTATAGGAAAGATAAAGTAAGTGTTGGGTTTTATGGTTGGGTTTGGAGTTAAGTTTAGGTTTAGGACTTGGATTATAGTTTAAATTACAGATGGGTTTAAAATAAGTTTAGGTGTGTGGTAAGGTAAAGTGTCAGTGTAAGTTTAGGGTGCATTTAGGATCAGTCTTAGGGCTAACACGTGAAGTCAGGCTAGAGACAGGGGCCGTGTGATGGTCTGTGTAAGGCAGGGTGAGGGTGAGTTGAGGGTGAGGAGGAGGGTTTGGTGAATGAAAGGTGAGCCTGAGGGTATGGGTAATAATGAGGGTTACAGTGGGGTTAAATTTAAAATTCAGTTTCAGGTCCACTTAGATGTAGGGTTGGAATCGTAGTGAGGGTGAGAGTTTCTGTTTGCGGTAGCGGTGAGCACTGGAGTGTGAGGTTCGGTCTGATGTGAAGTGTCATGATTAGTGTTGCCTTTAGGCCTAGCATCAGGGTTGGGGGGGCAAAGTTAGGTTGTGAGTGAGGCTGAGAGCGGAGGGGTTGTGAACTTCTGTGATAAGATAAAGTTGTGGGTTATGGTTAACATTAGGTTTGCAGGTAAGCTTCAGTTTAAAGTTAAATGTAGTATGAGAAATTGTGTTACATTTCAATTTAGGTTGGGATGAGTTTGAGGATGAACTTTCAGTTGAAGGTGAGTGTTAGAGTTTCAATCAGATTGTGGGTTTAAGTTAAAATTAGGACGAGTATAAAAGTAAGTTTGAGAGAAAAAAGAAACAGTATACATCAGTGAGTTTTCCAGTGTTCATAGATCTGTGTAATCAGCACCATATAAAAAAGCACAGTATTAGCAGCACCCAACATGGACTCGGCCACTGTCAGCAATATGTCCTTTGAGACAGTGATCTATATCTGACCAGAGAGTAATTGGACCTGTTTTTCAAATATTTATTGTAATTATGTGTATATTTACTTGTGTCTGGTCCCCATTTTTACACATGATAGCATCTATTCATGAGTACTGTGTAGGGTTTTAGTTCAAAATTCTCACTTCTGTAGTAATCCCTTTTATTAGTATACCATAATTTATTTATCCATTTTTGTGTTGCTGGATTTTGGGATAACCTGTTTATAGCAAATGCTGTTCCTGTGAACATTCAGGTACTTTTGTCTGCCAAATGCAGTAATTTTAAAATTGGGAATATGCTCAGTGGATTGAGCATTGGCTTGTGAACCAAACGGTCACTGGTTCATTTCACTGTCAGGGCACATGTCTGGGCTGCAGGTTGGGTCCCCATTTGGGGGCATGTGAGAGGCAACCATTTCATGTTTCTCTCCCTCTCCTTCTGGCTGCCTTCCCCTCTCTGTCGAAATAAAATGAATAAAAGTTTAATTTAAAAAGAGCAGGTCTAAGATTTCTTAAAATGGAAAAAAACACCTCTAAAAACCTCAAAAGGGACTTTTAATATATGAGGATCTAATTTGCACTCTGATGATTAGTAACATTGACCATCTTTTCATATTTCTATTAACCATGTGTGTTCTCTTTGGAGAAGTGTCTAATGAGCTTCCTTATCAATGTTTTTAAGTTGGATTCCTTGATTTTGGTGTTCAGTATTCTACATTCTTTACCAATTTTGGATATTAAATCTTTATGAGATGTATTGGTGAATTTCATTACTTTTCATTTTCCTACCACTGTGATGTGATCATGGGCTATTTTACCTAGTCACCTTGGGGACACTCAGTCACTGAGGGAATGAGGAATACAGTGTGAGGGAGGGGAAAGCTGGCTGGCTTCCTCTCCTCCGCCAGAGGCATGCCATTTCTCTGCGAAACTCTAGATTATTTCTCATCAAAGAATTTAGTGGTCTTACTCATGTGCCTGTTCCCATTTTATTTTTGCTGGATTCTGGGCCCACACAAGATGAAAACATGGGTGCACACCTGCCATCTATCCTCTTAGTCCACACCTACATGCCATGCAGGGACGTGATGCTGGTGGCAGAACACGTGAGGTTGGGGACTGAAGCACAGTTGTAGGGAAGAATTATGCAAGGGTCCCCCCAGGTGAGGCCCTCATATCTTCTTGCTTCTATCCCCCCAAATCTACTGTGACGATGCCCTCATACACTCTGTCTACTCTGTCGTAGTCCATGAGAGGCAGTGTGGTGTGTGAGGAAGCAGATCGAGTTTGTCACCACAGGCCTAGTGGGACCTGACTGCAGGCCATACAGTTCAGTTTTACTGCTGTGTTTTTAAACACAACACTTGCTTTTTAAAAAATAAGATTATTTTAATGCTGTTTTCTTTAGACATGCAGGAGCTTTTTAATTTGATGAGGTTCCACTTGTTTATTCTTTCCTTTATGTCTCTTGCTCTAGGGGATACACTGGTGAAAATTTTGCTGTATGGAATGTGTGAGATTTTCCTCCCTATGTTTTCTTCTAGGACGTTTATGGTGTCATGACTTATATTAAGTCTTTTATCTACCTCAAATTTATTTTTGTGTATGGTGTGAGTTGGTGATCGAGGTTTTTTGTTTGTTTGTTTTTGGTTTTTTTGCATGTAGCTGCCCAGATCAACCAATATCATTTGTTGAAGAGGCTACTTTTACTCCATTTTATGCTTCTGTCCCCTTTGTCAAATATTAATTTACCATAGAGACTTCAACTTACTTCTGGGTTGTCTATTCTGTTCCATTGGTGTGTGTGTCTATTCTTTTCCTAGTGCCAAGTTCTTTTGATTACAGTGGCCTTGTAATACACTATGATATGAGAAATTGTGATGCCTCCTACATTGTTCTTCTTTCTCAAAATTGTTATAGCTATTGTGGGCCATTTATGGTTCCATACACATTTTTGAAATGTTTGTTGTATATCTGTGAAATATGTCATTGGTACTTTAATAGGGATTGTGTTGGATCTAGAAATTGCTTAGAGTAGTATGGACATTTTGATGATGTTAATTCTTCCAATCCATGAACACAGTATATGTTTCCATGTGTTTGTGTCTTCCTTAATTTCGTTCTTCAGTGTTGTGTAGTTTTCTGAGTACAGGTGTTTTACACCCTAGAGCAAGGGATATAAAAAAAAGAATAAACAAATGGGAACTCATCAAATTAAAATGCTTCTGCATGGCTAAAGAAAAGAGCATTAAAATGAAAAGAGGACCAACTATATGGAAAAACATATTTGCCAATGATACCTTGGACAAGGGTTTCATCTCCAAAATATATAAAGAACTCACACAACTCCACTCCAACAAGGCAAACAACCCAATTAAAAAATGGGCAAAAGAATTGAGCAGACACTTCTCCAAGAAAAACCTACAGAGCGCCCAGAGACATATAAAAAGATGCTCAGCATGTCTAGCCATCAACGACATGAAAATTAAAGCCACAGTGAGGTGCTACTTCACACCAGTGAGAATGGCCATCATGAACACATCAACAAACAACTATCATTGGAGAGGACGTGGAGAAAAGGGAACCATAGTGCACTGTTGGTAGGAAAGCAGACTTGTGCAGCCACTGTCAAAAACAGGTTGGAGTTACCTCAGAAAACTAAAAACAAAACTTGCTTTTGACCTGGCAATTCCACTGCTGGGATTACATCCTAGGAACCCTGAAACATCAATCCAAAAGAACCCATGTACCCCAAAGTTCATACTAGCACAATTTACAAAGCCAAGTGTTGGAAGCCACCTATGTGCTCATCAGTAAATGAGTGGAACAAAAAGCTATATTACATTTACACAATGGAATACCATGCTGCAGAACAAATAAGAAGCTCCTACCTTTTGGGACAGCATGGGTGGAACCAGAGAGTATTATGCTAAGTGAAATAAGCCTGGCACTGAAGGACAAATACCATATGATCTCACCTTTAAGGGGAACCTAATCAACAAAACAAATCAGAAAGCAAAACATAGCAGAGCCTTTGAAGTTAAGAACAATTGGACAGTATCCAGAGGGGAAGTGGGAGGGGATAATGGGGTGAGGGGTGGAAGGGTTTTCAGGAACAACTATAAAGGACACATGGACAAAACCAAGGGGGTTGGAATCAGGGGAGGGTGGCAGGGATGGCAGGATGGGATGGGGAGTGGTCGTGGATAAATGCAGACAATTGTAATTGAACAACAATAAAATTATTTAAACAAAGAAAAAGTATGTTTTATACATTTATGGATTTTGAAGACAGAAGTGAAGAAAGAGAGAAAGACAGTGAAAGAGAAACATCAGTTCACTGTTCCACTTATTTAGGCATTCTTTGGTCGATTTTTGTATGTGTCTTATGCCCTGACTGGGCATCAAACCTGCAACCTTGGTGTATAGAGATGACGCTGTAACCAGCAGAGCTACCCAGACAGGGCTGGTTGGATTGTTTTAAGTTTCATGGAACATTTTATCATTTATTTACCTTAATTCAAACACACACATAATCCCCCCATTTCCCTCATATTGTGATTGCTGTGGCTGAGATAAGTAATGCTGACATTCACAACCAACTGACATTATACCAATGTTCTCTGCATCCACCCACTGGTCACCTTTGGGTTTTGTTGTGACATATACAGACAGACTTCTCTTAAACTTGTATGTGGTCAGGTTTATTGATTGGTGCCCGCTTGGCTTCAGATTTTGTTTTCATGCCCTGGAAAGACCTCCTTCCTGTGCTGGGGATGACAGATTTAGGGCAGGGTGGGGGAAACCAAAGACAAGAGAGGAAACCAAGTGGGGATGAAGGGGGAGGAAAAGAGACCTTATACTTTCTGCAGTGAGGACTACATACACTGTACAGGTGATGTTTCTTTGAGATGCAGACTTAAAAATCTATATGGGAGTTTTGTTTTTAGTACATCCTTACAAGGATTATTTATTTTATTTTATTTTACTTTACTTTAAAATCTGTATGCCTTTATTAATGTGACCCAAATGAATTCAATATTTAAAAAGGGGTAAGTAAAAGGAAAACGATAGAAAAGTTCATCCCTTGTAGTCTCGTGAATACCCGCCTGTTCAGGTTTTACAGTCCTCAGGCACAAAACTTTTCCTAGGTCCTCCTAGGGTCCGGGGAACAGCCGGGGTCTCCCTGGGAGGCTCGGTCCCACATGCTTCAGACCTGAGGGAGCTCTTTCAAATCCCTGATGCCCTGCGAGTCCCCTGTTTTGGCTGCTGCCACCCTAGCGGTGAGGATTTTCCAAGTCCCGCTTCTGCTGCCAGGGTCACAACGTGCTTGCCTAGAGCTCCGAGGTGTACATCCCCCCCCCCCCAACCCGCCCACAACCCGCCGCGGGCTGAGAGATGGGATCCCAGGTGTGTAGGGAGGAGATGGGTCCTCTGGGAAAACGTTGGGGACCCTTTCCCTTCCCAGGATCCCCCGGCCTCCCAGGGATGTTGGCGCCAGTTGTCGGGCGCCCCCTGGCGGCTATTTAGATGTCGTTCGTTCCTTCGGGAACCGGGAAGGAGGCGAGGTGGCCTCGGTGCAAGCGGCGGCCGCTCTTGCTGGCGGGATCGTGCTGGCGATGCCTGGGCGTTGGCACTCAGCCTGTTCCCTGGAGACTGGGCCTGCAGGACTCTTGAGGGACAGGCTGCCCCCGCATCTAGCTGCCCTGGTCGGGGTGAGCAGCACTCGCAGGCGCTGCCGCTCCTGCTTTGGTAGAGTGACTGAGAGACGGAGGAGTTCCGCTGGGAGAAGGGAGAGGGTGGTGGCTCCCGCCGGGTCCAGAGGAGGTGCAGACTCACAGGGGGCATTTGGGGTGGCGCAATAGGACGCCATGCACTGCCTGCCTTTGCCCTTGGGGTCGGGCCAGCTGTGTGCCGCGCCTCTGGGGAATTTTTCAAAGTCCCTGCTGTGCAGCGACAGGTCCCCGCCCTAGCTCGCCAGTGGTCGCCTGCGGACTACTGGGTCCTCCCGCCCGTGCGCCTGGGTCCCGAGCACCTAAGGAGACTGTCCTGCCCAGTTTTTCTGAGTCCAGTTCAGGAGGTGGGGACGGGCCCCGGCCATGCCAGGAGTCGGGTTGAGGCAGGGGGCACCCCTGGGTCTCGGCTGTTGCACTGGATTTTTCTCCAATGTCCTGATGTGAGTTCACCGAGCGCAAGGAGCCATCCTGCGGGTGAGGCAGGCTGGCACCGATCCTGTCTTGGTTGCTGCCTCCACCTACTCCTTTCCCATCTGGGACCCTGTAGACCAGCAGCCCGGGAAGCCACACTGGGGTCCCTGGCCTCTGCCACCTAAATGCACTGACTTCACAAGGGGGTGTCTGGCTGCCTGGATGAAGTTGCTTAGGCACCCAGGTTGACCAGTTGACCTGGGCTGGACTTAAATTTGGTGCCACAGCAACGAGGTCCAGCAGCTAACCATAGAGTTCCATGCTTACCAATTCACTCTTCTAATATTCTAAACAAGGGCAGGTTCTGCTTTTCCAAGGGGAAGTGGAAAGGAAAGTGGAGGCGGTTTACCCCGCAAATGTTGAAACAATTGATTCATTTCTTTCCAACTACACTTGGTATACAACAGCCTGTGACTTTCAGGTTTTCTGTTTCTTCCAGTGTTAGCCTTGGGAAGGTCTGTGTTTTTAGATTGTTTTAATATTCTCTAGATTGACAAATATGCCAGTATGTATTTGTTTACAGTGTTCCCTAATGATTCCTCTTCTTGTCTGTAGTGCTGTTTGAGATGTTTTAAAATTTTAATCTTATTTTGGTGTTCTCTTTCCCTGCTCAATTAATGTCACTAAGGGCTTGTAATTTTTATGCATGTTTATAGAATCAGCCTTTACTTTTATTGTGTTCTCCATTGTATTTTTATTTCATTTATTTAGGGTCTGTTTTTTTAAAAAATATATTTTATTGATTATGCTATTATAGTGGTCCCATTTCCTCCTTCACCCCCCTCTACCCTGTACACCCTCTCCCACCCACATTCCCCCTCTTTAGTTCATGTCCATGTGTCATAAGTTCTTTAGCTTGTACATTTCCCATACTATTCTTGTCCTCCCCCTGTCTATTTTCTACCTACCATCTATGCTACTTATTCTCCATACCTTTCCCCCCTCTCTCCTCCTCCCACTCCCCTGTTGCTAACCCTCCATGTGATCTCCATTTTTGTGGTTCTGTTCCTGTTCTAGTTGTTTGCTTAGTTTCTTTTGGTTTTGTTTTAGGTGTGGTTGTTAATAATTGTGAGTTTGCTGTCATTTTACTATACATGATTTTTTTATCTTCTTTTCTTAGATAAGTCCCTTTAACATTTCATAAAACAAGGGCTTGGTGATGATGAACTCCTTTAACTTGACCTTATCTGAGAAGCACTTTGTCTGCCCTTCCACTCTAAATGAACACTTTGCTGGATAGAGCAATCTTGTGTGTAGGTCCTTGCCTTTCCTGACTTGGAATACTTCTTTCCAGCCCCCTCTTGCCTGCAAGGTCTCTTTTGAGAAATCAGCTGACAGTCTGATGGGAACTCCTTTGTAGGTGACTGTCCCCTTATCTCTTGCTGCTTCTAGGATTCTCTCCTTCATTTTTACCTTGGCTAGTGTAATTATGATGTGCCTTGGTGTGTTCCTTCTTGGGTCCAATTTCTTTGGGACTCTCTGAGCTTCTTGGACTTCCTGGAAGTCTATTTCCTTTGCCAGAATGGGGAAGTTCTCCTTTATTTTTTGTTTAAATAACTTTTCCACTTGCTCTTCCTCTTCCCCTTCTGCTAAACCTATAATTCAGATGTTGGAATGTTTAAAGATGTCCTGGAGGTTCCTAAGCTTCTCCTCTTTTTTTGAATTCTTATTTCTTCATTCTTTCCTTTTTGGTTGTTTCTTTCTTCCTTCTGGTCCATTCTATTGTTTTGAGTCCCAGTTTCCTTCCCATCACTATTGGTTCCCTGTGCATTTTCCTTCATTTCTCTTATTGTAGCCTGCATTTGTTCATCTACTTTGTGACCAAAATCAACCAATTCTGTGAGCTTCCTGATCACCAGTGTTTTGAACTGTGCATCTGACAGGTTGGCTATCTCTCAGTCCCTTAAAAGGATGGGTTCTGAGGCATTGATTTGTTTTTCTGTTTGAGCCATCTCTCTCTCTCTCTCTCTCTCTCTCTTTTTTTTTTTTGGTCTGGTCACACTTGTTACAGTAGGTGGAGCCTTTGGTGTTCACCAGGGTGGGGCACCCAAGTCACTGGGTTGTGATGTTGTATGTGGGGGCGGGGTCGAGAGAGAACAATGGTGGTTGCTCCATTCTCCGTGGGACCTCAGTCCCTTCTGCTGCTCCCCCCAAGCAAACTGGGCCCCTCTGGTGCCAATTCCCCTGTGGGTGGGCTTGTGCATAAGGTCTGATTTTTATTATTCTTTTCTATTAAATTGTTTGGTTCTTTTTAAATTTGTTTCTTCTGAGGTAAATTTAAATGTTGTTTGGGGGTGAGATTATTTCTCCCTTGTAGTAGATCTGTATTAAGGATAAAGTTTTATAATTGCTTGTCTTTCATACCATATTTTTTTAGGTTATATTTTTCACTTTAATTTGTCTCAGGTGAAATGGTGCTTTTTTCATCTCAACATTTCAGAGGAGTAAAGTAAAAGGCAGTGTAACTTCTTTAAAGTCACAGCACTTATTTGTGGCTTTTCCAAGTTTTCAACCTGGAAGTATGTGTTTCCTCAGGAATATGTGTGAATTCCCACATCCTACTAAAAATGTAGGAAGGGAATTCAAAGAGCTTAAGGAGAAAGATGAAATAGACTATTGGGGGCTGTGAGCAAGGGATCTAAGCAGTGTTTGTAGAAGTGGCTCTGAGGTTCTGAACTTCACAGAGTCTAGCCCACTGTGTGGCACAGGATTAAGATGGTGAAGGCGAAGGTGGGAAGACACCAGGGAAAGGCCAGAAGCTGAAGTGAAAAAATAAAATCTTAGAAACGGGTTGGACAAAATGCAGGGTATTACCAGGCCCTCCTAATCCTCAATGCCATTCTCTCCTCACCAGCACATGAAGTGTAAAAACAGGAGGACCTTCCTCTGGATTCAAACAGCACTGACCTATTTGTATGGTCTTGTGATCCATCATCCAGCTCCATATATGGGAAATTTCTCCACATGCAAAGAATGATATGAAAATGTCCTCTGGGACATATGTGGAGGGGACCTCAGATGATGTGTAATTTGACTGTATGATTCTCTGACTGAAACTGAGGAGCAATAAGTGTGGCAGGGAGGGCTGACCTCAATAAAGAGTATCAGATACAGAGTTGAATGAATGAACGGTACCCAAAATTATACCAAGTATCTGAGCAGGCCTGGGCCTTTTCTGCTACACCTAGAGATCTCTCAATGGGCCACGCTAAAAGAAAAACAGGACCAGATAAGTGGCATCTCAGGCTCCTTGGCAGTTTGCTTTGTAGGTATTTCTCCAAACTTTGAATGTCAACAGGCAAGTGAAGATGGAGGCAGAAGGCTATTCATGAGTGAGTGGAAATTCATCAAGCTGAACAAGCACAGCAGGTTCAGCAGTAGAGCCTGCAGGACCCTGTAACCAGGTAAGCACCTGCTGTGGCTGATCCAATAACTCCATCCAAATCTATACAAAATATCTTCTCAAGCACCAATTTTTCAGAGAAGCAAACTGAGGCTCAGAGAGATGAGGGATGAACTCCAAGACACAATCTAGAAATAGGCAGACTCACCATGTGCCAAGGAATTTGCCAGTGCTCACCTAGTGAAACACTGATCAAGGAGTGCTGGGTGCTGTAGAATGTGAGAAACGTAAAAGGGTAGGTAGTCATGTAAACAGTGTTTCTCCATATTAAGTTTGGTACCATGGGCACTACAGGCACTTCTGCATTATGCTTTCTGCACAGCCCTCAGTGTGCAAGCCTCATCCATGGACTAGCTGATATCATTTTCACAATATGTGATAGAGAAAGGGACAGAATATTAGGCACATGACAATGAACCACCAGAAGAATAAACATCTAGGGCTTGCCCAGGAACACCAAGCCCTTCGGGAGCATGTTTGGAAAAACACTTGGGCACAAGATGAAAATATACAAGGTATAAATGTGTAATGTGAATTTAGTGGTGGGGGAAAATTATTCCCTTCAAGGTGTTTCTGTTAGCTGAAGAACAACATACCTCCCTGTGTGAGTACTCTGTATTAAGACCATTTTTTCCAGTGAGTCCATGACAAACAACCTGCTTAGAGAAATAAGAAAAGAAAGTCTTAGAGATGATAGAATTCAGAGAAGAGAGGCCTGGAGATTTAACATGGCTGCTCAAGGAACTACAGGCTAGAACTACATACACCTTAAGGTCTGGATGAACCACATTTTGTTTAAGCTCTGAGACTTGACCTACCTCTGAAATAGAGGGAAATTTTCAGGAGAATGTCTTTCCTCCATAATGTAGAGACAGTGCACAGGAACAACACACACCATGATAATCTTCTTGAGTTCAAATTAAGGTACTATTTGTTTTACTTTAAACTGAGTTTTGCTGTACTCATTAGAGAGATCCAGATTTCAACAAGGGCCAAATGCTTCAAGATTCTAGAAAGAGAGATAGCCCATTCCAAAAAATGAATATGTAGGGTGACTGAAGAAGGAAAAAATAAATTTTGCTAGTAAACACCTGACAGGTGACTCAAAGTGTCATTGAAACAAGTGCTCATCAATGACCACTGTGAGACCATGGGGCGACCTGTACACAAGGGTGATTTAAATTTAAAAGAATGATACATTCATGTCAGGCTGGATTGAAGAAAGTAGCCTCCATCATAGAGAGCTCATGACAATGTGACAGCTGCAGCATATTCTGTTTGGAATCAGGCTGTAGCTAAAAATATGAAATTATCTCACGTGCATGTCTTTCTAACAGCATCTCCATCTGAATGAATCTACTTAGCTAAAGATGAACTTATCATAAGAACTGAACTGAGTTGAATCATGTGCAGCTGCAATGGCATTGTAGGACTGCATCACTACAATCCAGCAAGTGGCCTCCCTTATGGGACATTATGAAAACGAGTGTGGCCCTAGTTGCTGACCTAGAAAGTTTTGGTCATTGAGGTGAGAAGTTGCACAGGAACCATAGATATCTTACTCATATCTTGCTCTTTTGCATATAAATCCGTTTAAGTGTGATGATGAGTAAAGCTTGGAGAAAATCTGGAGGGACATTGGAGGTTTGCCTTGGGTGAGCCTTGCACCTTCAGGGTCCTTTGGAAGTGATAACATGGCAGGCAACCCCCATGTTAGGCTACTTTGTACTTTGTAACTTCCGAGTTAGGACCCTGTGCTTCTGTGCTAGGACCCCGGGCTTTGCTCCTTTGTCTCCCGTATAAGGTAGTCAGACCTAACTTCCGAATTTAGCTTCTGTAACTTCGGTTTGCCACGTAGGCAGGGGGTCTGAGGCTATTTAAACCCCAGAAAGTTAGAGATCGGGGCTCAGGATTTGGGTTCTTCCCCTGAGCCCACGCGTAATAAAGAATCGTCCTCTGCCATCTCTCCTGCGTGTGAGTTATTTTCTGCAACATGACCTTTGGGATTTTAAGCAGGAGGTGTCAGAAAAGTTACCACAGGGATAACTGGCTTGTGGCGGCCAAGCGTACATAGCAACGTCACTTTTTGATCCTTCTGTGTGGGCTCTTCCTATCATTGTGAAGCAGAATTCACCAAGCGTTGGATTGTTCACCCACTAATAGGGATCATGAGCTGGGTTTAGACCGTCCTGAGACAGGTTAGTTTCACCCTGCTGATGATGTGTTGTAGCCATGGTAATCCTGCTCAGTACCAGAGGAACCCCAGGTTCAGACCTCTGGTGTGTGTACTTGGCTGAGGAGCCAATGGGGCGAAGCTACTGTCTGTGGGATTATGACTGAACGCCTCTAAGCCAGAATCCCGCCCAGGCCGAACGATAGGGCAGTGCCACTGGGCCTCAGTTGGCCTCAGATAGCGGGTCCCCCGGCAGGCCCTGCAGGCAGCCGTCACACGCACGCGCCCCACGCCGCGCCTCCGGATCTGGGCGGTGCAGAGAGCCCCTCAACTCGGGAAAGGGGCGCTGCCGGAAAGGAGGCCGCCCCCTTGCCCGTCTGGCACCGCACGTTCGTGGGGAACCTGGCGCTAAACCATTGGCAGACGATCCGCTTCTGGGTCGGGGTTCCCTATGGAGCAGAGCAGCCCCCCGCTGCGACCTATTGAAAGTCAGCCCTGGAGACAAGGGTTTGTCCTCTCTCTCGCTCTGGTGTGTGTTTTCTCCGCGTCCTCCTTTCTTCCCTCATCCCGGCGGGTGCCAGCCGGCCACGCCACGCCACGCGCGCGGTGCGGCGAGGCGGCAGCAGTGAGGGACAGGAAGGAGGGGGTCTGGAAAGAGACCGAGGCTCGGCGGAGGCGTCCCTCCACGCCAGCGCGAGTCCCCTGCCGTCGCCGCC